>SJYC01066667.1:0-34076 GCA_006408675.1 Madoqua kirkii | reverse complement strand
AACCAGTCCATTCTGAAGGAGATCAGCCCTAGGATTTCTTTGGAAAGAATGATGCTAAAGCTGAAACTCCAGTACTTTGGCCACCTCATGCGAAGAGTTGACTCACTGGAAAAGACTCTGATGCTGGGAGGGACTGGGGGCAGGAGGAGAAGGGGACGACAGAGGATGAGATGGCTGGATGGCATCACGGACTTGATGGACGTGAGTCTGAGTGAACTCCGGGAGATGGTGATAGACAGGGGAGCCTGGTGTGCTGCAGTTCATGGGGTCCAAAGAGTAGGACACGACTGAGCAACTGAACTGATTTTTTTAGGATTGACTGGTTTGATTTCCTTGCAGTCCAAGGGACTCTCAAGTCTTTTCTACCACCACAGTTCAAAAGCATCAGTTCTTTGGTGATCAACTTTCTTTACAGTCCAACTCTCACAACCATGCATGACTACTGGAAAAACCACAGCTTTGACCAGATGGATCTTTGTTGGCAAAGTAAACTTTGCCAGGGAAGTTTAATAGCATCAAAATAAACAACCCACTCAAGAAATGGTCAGAAGATCTGAATAGACATTTCTCTAAAGAGGCCATACAGATACACAATAGGCATATGAAAGATGTTGAATATCACTAGTAATTAGAGAAATGCAAATTAAAAACTACAATGAGATGTTACCTCACATGGGTCAGAATGGTTATCATAAAAAAATCCACAAACAAAGGCTGGAGAGGGCGTGGAGATAAGCGAACCCTCCTGCATTGGTGGTGTGAATGTAAATTGGAATAGCACAGAAGTTCCTTAAAAAAGCTAAAAATAGGCCCAGTATAAAATAGATCCTAAATATACATAGAAAACTAAATATGACCATGCAATCTCACATGGCCCAGAAAGATATGTGCATACCAGTGTTCATTGCAACACTGTTTACGATAGCCAAGACATGGAAACAATCTAAGTAGCCATTGACAGAGGAATGGATAAAGAAGATGTGGTCCATATATACAATGGACTACCACTCAGCCATTATAAAGAATGAAATAAGGCCATCTGAAGCAACATAGATGGACCTAGAGAGTCTCAGACTGAGTGCAGTCAGACAGAGAAGGAGAGATATAGCATCCCTTATATCTTGAATCTAAAAGGAAATGACAGGAATGATCTCACAAAACAGAAAGACTCACAGACTTAGAAAAGGAACCACAAGTTGTCACTGGGAAGGGATAGTTAAGGACTTGGGAAAGGTCATGTACACACTGCTCTATTTAAAATGGATAAACAAAGTTCTATTGTATAGCACATAGATGTTATGTGCCAGCCTGGATGGGAGGCGGGTTTGTGGGAGAATGATACATGTATATGTATGGATGAGTCCCTTTGCTGTTCACCTGAAACTATCACAACATTGTTAATTGGCTGTACCCCAATACAAAATGCTTTTGGTATTAATAAAAATAAATTTAAAAAAAAATCAACCAAGCAGGGAGAATTTCCATGTGGGAAGGAAAGGCAGGTTTCCTGGAAGGCACTTGGCTTTGTTTCACCTCCTCCAAATGGTGCGGTCTCTGTGGAATCATCCATGCACTTCCCTGTGGATGCCTGAGACTTGATTCACCTACAGACACTGAGCCAGTTCTTTAAACCTTTGTTGTCATTTTGATCAAACATTTAAAAGTAATCGCTTTTTCAGCTACTTCCACAATTTATAATAACGGTAATAGTGGTGACAGTGGTGTAGTAAACATATTGAGTTTTTCTGTGCCAAACAAGATGCTGTTTCACATGTATTATCTCATTTGTATATATGTTTGAATTCAGAACTTTAGAGGTTTCACAAGGTATTGCATATATTATATAGTATGAAACACAATTAGTAGGGTCTGTTAACTTGTAATCAAATACATGTATATACCTGCAGTGAAATGTATGAAATGGCAAACTAAATAAAGGCTACACAAGTTGCCCCAAAACATTCCAGATTAGGTTTGTTTGCCAATAAATTCAGATTAGGGAGAGTTTTGGTACCAAAAGATTGAGAGAGAATTTTGGAATTACAGATAAGAAACTGTAAACCTTATAAATATTTCAGAACTTGTGTGCTCAGTCTCTAAGTCATGTTGGACATTGTGTGACACCATGGACTACAGCCTGCCAGGCTCCTCTCTCCGTGGGTCTCTCCAGGTAAGAATACTGGAGTGGGTTGCCATTTCCTCCTCCAAGGGATCTTCAGTTCAATTCAGTTCAGTTGCTCAGTCTTGTCCAACTCTTTGCAACCCCATGAATTGCAGTACGCCAGGCCTCCCTGTCCATCACCAACTCCCAGAGTTCACTCAGACTCATGTCCATCGAGTCGGTGATGCCATCCAGCCATCTCATCCTCTGTCGTCCCCTTCTCCTCCTGCCCCCAATGCCTCCCAGCATCAGAGTCTTTTCCAATGAGTCATCTCCTCGCATGAGGTGGCCAAACTACTGGAGTTTCAGCTTTAGCATCATTCCTTCCAAAGAAATCCCAGGGTTGATCTCCTTCACACTGGACTGGTTGGATCTCCTTGCAGTCCAAGGGACTCTCAAGAGTCTTCACACCACAGTTCAAAAGCATCAGTTCTTGGGCACTCAGCCTTCTTCACAGTCCAACTCTCACATCTATACATGACTACTGGAAAAACCATAGCCTTGGCTAGATGGACCTTAGTCGGCAAAGTAATGTCTCTGCTTTTGAATATGCTATCTAGTCACTTAGCACTATTTACTTAAACACTTCTCTCATTTAATCTTGGTGACTGTTGATCAATTGACCATACACGTATATGTCCATTTCTGGACTATTTATTTAAATATCCTCATACCAACGTCACACTATAATTACTGTGGTTAGCCATGAGACTTGAAATCATGTAATATTAGCCCACATTTTTTTGTGTCTTGAGTCTTCCAGGTTCACTGCATTTTCAAACAAATATTATAATCAACTTGGCTTTCCACAATTACTATTCCACAAAAAATTAGCTATTTGTAGACAATATGATACACCTGGATCCCCTAGACAATCATTGGTCAAACTCAGTAGCAGGATATATAAAGTGAACATGTGGAAGTCATTAGCTTTCTTATAAACAAACAGTATCTAATGACATGACAGACCATCCTAGTAACAAGATAAAATATTAGAAATAACATTTAATCAGAAATGTACAAATTTATATGAGGAAAACTTTAAACTGTAAATAAAGGTAAGTTCGGTAAAATGTTCTCTCTCATATTTGGATCAGATATCGCCACATCATAAAAATGTCCATTCTCTCTTGTTTATTATTTAACTCAGTTCCTCCCCCTCAAATTCTAGCTTTTTTGTGAAGCTAGACAAGTTGATACATGTTGCTCCATATGAAGTTAATAGAAATACTAAGAAAATGTATGAGGACTAGCCCTCAAATACGAAAAATAAACTGCAAATTCTGCAATTAAAACTGTGGTAGTAGCCCATGAATATACAAGCCCGTGGAACACAAAACAAGAAATCTAGAAGTTGATCCAAGCTCATATGAGCTCTTTAAAGTGGTATTTCAAGTCATTGAGAGCAAGAAGGTATTTCAATAAATGATACTACAACTGGCTGTTTGGAAGAAGTTATATATGGTGTGAAGCATAAAATCTAAGACTGAATTCCCAATGGACCAGTGATTTGAATAAAATAAAAGATGAAATCACACAAGGACTGGAGGAAAACCTGAGTGAATTCATCTTTATCTTGAGTGAGAAGACAGACTTCAATTATGACTGAAAGTCCAGAAGTAGCAAAAGAAAAATGGACACACTTGATTGTATATTTTCAGGGCAAAAATACCATAAACCAAGTCAAAGTCGGGCTGACTCAAGTTGCAAAATATATTGTAGTTAAAGGTCAATGTTTATCTATCTTAGAAACTTGAGCGAAGGGGAAAAGGCATGAATAAAGTATAAGAGACAACTCATCTAAAAACAAGGCAACGACTCTTACCCATGTCAAACTGTTTGACCTTGCTTGTAAACTACATTGAGATACTATTTCTTGCTTATCAAATTGGAAAAAGTGTAACATACTCTTTGGGCGAAGCTTTGGGGAAATGGGCCCTCTTACATTGCCTGTGGCTTTTCACATTTGTACAATTCTCTTAAAGGACATTTTGATAATATTTAATAAAACTACAAGTGCATTTACTTTTCGACCCACATTTACCTTTTTTCCTCTGGCTGCAGTGGTTTTTGATGAGAAGTCAGCTGTTATTTGTGTAATTGTTCACCTTTAGGTAGTGTATTTTTCTCTGGTTGCTTGCAAGATTTCCCTTTTTTTTTTAACAGTTTGGATTATGATGTGTCTGTGTGGGTTTTTGTTTATAGTTATTGAATCTTTTTGTGTATCCGAGTTTCTTTGATCTGTGGGCTGATTATCAGTTCTAAAGAATGCAAATACTTGTTTTCCTCCCTTCTTTTTGTTTACTGTAATTTCTATTGACTTGTCAAGTTTACTGATTCCTTCCTTAGCCGTATTCAGTCTACTGATAAGCCTATCAAAAGTATTCATCTCTGAGACCATTTTTTATTTCTAACCTTTTCCTTTGGCTCTTTGTTATAGTTTCCATGTCTCTGCTAAAACCCACCATTTACTCATATTGTCCACATACCCAACAAAACTCATTAACATATTTATTGATTCTTTTTTTTTTTTTTTGAAGAATCCCTAAGTGGTAATTTTGACAGCTCTATCATACCTGCATTTGATTTTATTAACATTTTGTCTCTTGACAAGGCCATACTTCCTTGTATGCCTCATAATTTTGGTGGAATACAGTATATAGCATGTTTAAAAACGGAAGGGGCTGAAATAAATTTTATGTCCAGCAAGGGGTATCTCTTTTTTTCCATCAGGATGTTAGCCTCAACGTTTGAGTGAATCTAATCTGTAGTTGAGCTGGGCGTGGGCTCTATGGTTAGATTCAGCTCACCACAGATTAAGTTATTTGAAAATGGAAGTGTTAGCTGCTCAGTCGTGTGCAACTCTTTGTGACCCCGTGGACTATAGGCCACCAGGCTCTTCTGTCCATGGAATTCTCTAGGCAAGAAGACTGGGAGTGGGTTGCCATGCCCTCCTCCAGGGGATCTTCCTGATCCAAGGATTGAAACTCTTGTCTCCTGCATTACAGGCAGACTCTTTACCAAGTTATTCAAGGGTTGCATCAAAACACTGTCTTTGATGTACTTGGAAACTGTATGCCTGAAGAGCTTATTTTAGCTCTCCTGATCTCCCTCTGCAGCAGGCCCCATGTTTTACCTTGGGGTTGGGGGCCTCTCATACAGTTGCTTCTCCCCCAGCTGAAAACTTGAAAAGCAGCACAAGGCCAAGAGCGCCTGTGGATTTGTTATCCTCTGGTTTGGCCCTCAGATTTCAGCAAGCCCCACACATGTGCGCCTCAGCTGGTGTATCCTTCAGTTCTCCTGCTTTGCCCCCAGTCTCTCACAAGCACTCCATGAAAGTCTATGGAAGAGAGCTGTGTCTCCCAGGGATTTTAAGGGCCTGTGTCAGGGACTTCCCTGGTGGCTCAGTGGTACAGAATCCACCTACCAATACAGGAGACAAGGGTTCAATTCCTGGTCCAGGAAGATCCCACAGGCCATGGAGCAACTATGCCTGTGTGCCACAACTATTCAGCCTGTGCTCTAGAGCCTGGGAGCTGCAACCCCTGAGCCCACACATCCTAAACCCTGTGCTCCACAAGGGAAGCCACTGCCAGGAGAAGCTGGCGCACTACAATGAAGAGTAGCCTCTGCTTGCCACAACTAGAGAAAAGCCCACACAACAGTGAAGACACAGCACAGCCAAAAATAAGCAGATAAAAAAAATTTTTAAAGGGGCCGTGTCAGCTAAATTTCATTATGAGCTCAGTTGTTCAGTTGTCTCCTTACCTGCATCTGTGGAAGCTTCCTCTTCTCTGCACTGTCCTGTTCACAGCCATGTCAAAGATGAAGATAACTGTTATAACCTCTCTTCTAGGAAGTACTTTTACTTTTTGGATTCAATAGGTTTTCAACCTTAGCTCTGCTGCTGCTGCTAAGTTGCTTCAGTTGTGTCCGACTCTGTGTGACTCCATAGATGGCAGCCCACCAGGCGCCCCTGTCCCTGGGATTCTCCAGGCAAGAACACTGGAGTGGGTTGCCATTTCCTTCTCCAAAGCATGAAAGTGAAAAGTGAAAGTGAAGTTGCTCAGTCGTGTCCGACTCCTAACGACTCCATGGACTGCAGCCTACCAGGCTCCTCCGTCCATGGAATTTTCCAGGCAAGAGTACTGGAGTGGGGTGCCATCACCTTCTCTGAACCTTAGCTCTGGCGGGTTCTAAATATTTTGTAGTTTATGCAGCTTCTCATTGGTAGGATGGGAGCAGTGTGTTTTTTAAATAGTTTTTTGTTCTGTTTAATATGCCTACTGGTGTATTTTAAATTACATGTATGCCATTCATTGTATTTCTACTGGCCAGAGCTATTCTATTTATGGGCTTCACTGGTGGCTCAGTGGTAAAGAAACCACCTGCAATGCAGGAGACACGGGTTCAACCCCCTGGGTCTGGAAGATCCTTGGGGGAAGGAAATGGCAACACACTCCAGTATTTTTGCCTGGGAAATCCCATAGACAGAGGAGCCTGGTGGGCTACAGTCCATGGGGTTGCAAAGAGTATGATATGACTGAGCAACTAAAACAACATCTATTCATATGTGTGAGCTGCAGATGGCCTACCCCTTCAGAACACATTTCTTATGCAAAAGGACATTTTCTTATATAACCCATTTAGGTTTTTTGGTACAGAACTTGATGTAGAAAAGATGAGAGAATCTGCCATTTCTTAATGACTCTCATTTAAGCAGCAATTTGACTCAAGGCAAAAAATGGCCTCTGCAGAATCTATTATGCTATATTTTAGCAGTATTTTCATATTTTCAGAGGAAAGCTGTAGGCTTATCCTAAGAACACAAGTACAGAAATAGATCTACCAGACCTGAAATACTTTAAGAAGTCAGTGATCTGGAATTTTCTTTATCAACATCTTTCCTATTGCCTATAAAATAGTCATCTTACCTGTCATTCTAAAAAGGCATGCATTCATAAGTTATTTGTCAAGTGTTTTGAGAACGCATAGTTTGCACATCAAAAAGGTATGTGAAAAACACACAGTAGGTATGCAGTTCACGTGCCCTGCTGGCTCACATTAACAGAGGAAACACAAAAGGCTATAATACAGTATTTTTTTCTCCAAAAAAGTCAAATTTATTATTTCACATCAACATTATAGAAATTAAAGAGAACAATCAAGTTGTTTCATGGACTGGAAGGTGACTTATTAATTCCCTTTCATTTCAAACCTCATCAGTCACTACATTTGTAAGGTAAATCAGCCAAATACTTGAAATAAAGATGAATTTTAAGATCTTCAATCTGTCCTGTTGAATATTCACAATATTGACAGAAATAAATCCCTTCAGATAAATGTGAATTTAAACGTTTGTAATATTCTAGCATACTTGAGAAGGCTTTCCCACAGTCATCACAAACATGAAGAAAAATTTTACTGTGTTCAGTAGCAATATGTCTGTTAACACTTGCATGACATCTACTCCGAAACCCACACACTTGACAAAGAAGTTTTTACATCTGTCAAATGTGATTTTGCTTAAGAGGCTATACTGTCCATGTTCTCCATTGTTATACTTATCACTTAACTCTATTAATGTACATGCATGCTCGTTTACAACTAGGCTATGTAAGTCTTCTGGATCATTCGTTTCATGTTCACAGAACTGACATAAGTACTGTTCATCACAGCTGCTCCTGAAAATGTAGGTAGAGTTCACTGCTTGAGGAGAACTGTATGTCACACTGCTCACACCAATAAAGGCGATCACTAAAATGGGTGTCTGCAACGTGCTGGCTGAGGTTCTCAAAAATTACTGTCTTATAATCACAGTATTTATAAATGTAGGGATGCTCTTCATGCAGTTTGGCATGTTTGATCAGAAGCATGTTGGTAGAGAAACTCTCTTTGCATATTCGACACACGTTTGAATCAGTACGCTTATGCTTCAAGATCACATGCCTGCTTTAAATCAGAAAAATATTTGCTGTTGAACTCACAAAGTTCACATTTATAGAGGCCACCATTGCTAGCTCTCAGGAAAGGCCATTTCTGCTGTGTAGTCACATTCAAAGCTTGGCTCTTGTCAACAATTTTGCAAAGTTTAGCTGGTGGCTCTTCATCAGTTTGGTCTTGGAATCTCTCAGAGGAATTGTTTCCTGTCTCTGTATCATAGTCTTCAGAAACTGCATGCACTTCTGCGGCAACTGGAACACCTTCAGCAGTGTGAACTTCTATGGAGCTCTCCTCTTGGGTTTGCTGGTGGACTGACTCAGGGGAGCATAGTCTTTCATCACAAACTTCAATATCAGCAGATTTTTCTGTAGGAAAGGCAGTGTGGTCCAGAAGTCTACATATAGGACTGGGAACCAGGTAGTTTTCATTTCTGTTTCTGGCCTAGATTCCATCTGTAAATTTTGGCAATTCATTTGACATCTCTGTATCAGAATCAAAGATTTTGCTGTCAATTTAAGTCTGGTTATCTCACAGAATAAACACTGTGACAATGATCAGAAAAAATTCCATTCACCCCATCTGCAATTCTGCTTATTCCAGAGGAATCTGAATAATGAGAAGGATGTGAAGTTTTCCATTTTCTTTTTTTAGGATATTCATTTGTATCTTTTTAATTTGGTGTAATTTGTAATACTGGAGTGAGGAAAATTGAATTACAGGGAAGTTTTCACAGATGGTGAAATATGCCAGTACCCGGGGCCACCCGACCAGCCCAGGCGCAGCTGCAAGGCAGCAGCCAACAGGCCTGAGCGCGGGCGGAGGGGCCGCCCCGCTCAACTTGGTGCTCCACTGGGCCCTGTAAGACAGCATTTTAAAGAACAACGAGGTTTTTGTTTTTTTTAAACTTCTAGTATTTTCCAGCTAGGAAGAATTCAAGTCCTAAACAAATACAAGGTAATAAAACACATCACATCGACTGAAAAAGGTTGGTCTCAGAGAAAAACAAAGCAGACTATTCAAATCGTGTATGCACACATGTTTATGGAATCATGCTTATTGTGTACCTCAGGTAGCCCGGTCCACAAGACTTGATTTAAAGGTGGGGGTGGGGAAGACTGGGCTTCCCAGGTGGCACTAGTGGTAAAGAACCCACCTGCCAATGCAGGAGACATAAGAGACATGGATTTGATCCCTGGGTCAGGAAGATCCCCTGGAGGGGGCCAAGGCAACCCACTCCCGTATTCCTGCCTGGAGAATCCCATGGACAGAGGAGCCTGGTGGGCTACAGTCCGTATGGTCTCAAAGAGACATGACTGAGCAACTTAGCATGCACACATGTGGGGAGGACTTACACATCTGTACTATAGCTAGTTGGTGCTGCAGGACACTGCTCTTTAAAATATGTTATTTATTATTTTTTGGCTGCACCAGGTCTCAGTTGCAGCATGTGAACTCTCTTAGCTGTGGCATTTGGGATCTAGTTCCCTGACGAGAAAGCAAACCTGGGGCGCCTGCATTGGGAATGTGGAATCTCAGCCACTGGACCACCAGGGAAGTCTCATGTAGGCCACTGCTTTTTTAAATGTTTCGCTCGCCAGTGGCTTGGGATGAGGAAAGTGGGTGAGACACTGGAGATGGACACAAAGATGCACACCCAGCATGAGTAGTGAGATATGATCAGCTGAAGGAAAAGGTGGCAAACAAGGAAGAGCCATTGTTGCAAAAAGGCAAAGGAGCAGAAAAAGCTTTTTGGAAAGTAAGCAAAGAGACACTTAATAGTTAGAAATGGCAAGGAGAGACAGATGCTAAATTTTGGTGAAAACGTAGGGATCAACGAGTGGATATAGCAGTATGTATGTTGGGCTAGACCCCACAGCTCTGCAAGTTTTGTAGTTGCCCAGCCTTGAGAGTGAAAAAGAACCCAGAGATAGCAACAGAAACATCAAAGGCTTAATAGATGGGAAGTCTTACATACCTCAAGCAGGTCCTGGAGGATCCACATGCAACAGACGGTGGGCAAGACATGGGAGCAGGCTTCGCTACCTGGAGGGAAAAGAAGGCTACTATTTATACAAAGAATTGACATCAGGTTGGCTCATCAGCTACCAGGGAAACCAGCAGCTGAGGCATGTCCCTCATCGCTCCTTGGATTAATGACCATCACAAGAGTAGATATTGCCCTTTAATAAATTAGCAGGTGGAGCCCTTCTGGCCTAAGGGGCAAGCATGTTTATGAGAACAGGGCACAGGTGAAGCAGGGACTGGTTAAGCAGGGGGCTCAAAGATAATCTTGCGTGGCCTGATCATATACTCTTTCCCTACTTACCCTGAATGACCCTTACAGTCATAGGGGTCCTGTGGGGGTTTTGATGACACACACAGCTGTTCTAGACTCCACTGTTTTTATGCACTGCCTGAGGACTCAGGAGGCCTTTTGTAATATCTTCCCCCTGTTGTAACACATTGCAGACGACACAGGGAACAATGGCTGTTACGCTATATCACTGCTGTGCCTCCTTCTGTAGCTAAAGTCAGAAACCCAATGTACTCTTACTATTTTACCATTGCCACAGGTCCCAACCAAGCCTTCCTGGGTAACTGAACAAGTCCAATTCACAAACCTGCTCCTAAGTCCATGTCCCTAAATCCTGTGTCTGCAATTGTTTAGGGGTGATGGGTTTGACACATGCTTATCTTTTGTAGCTAACCCAGGTCCTTGTATTTTGTCTATATGAAGCCTACTCTGTACAATGAGATGAACCATGTGGATGGGGCTGCTACTTTTAAGCTGAGAAAAGACTGAGGTTAACAGAATATCATCAATATAATGGAAGAGAAAGCTATTTCTCCCAGTAGGCACCTGTCACAGGTCCCCACGTGCTAGTGGACAGCCACCTTGGCTTCACCCCCGCAGCTTTCTGTTCCCGGTCCTTATGTTCTTATTTCCTGGTGCCTTGGACTCCCCAGGAGTTTCCTCAGCCTCTTGGCTGGCTCGGCAATTGTTGGGCTACACCCCTCAGGCCTGCAAGCCTTGTAGTTGCCCAACCTCAAGACTGAAGAAAGAGCTCAGAGACAGTGACCCAGGTCTAAATGGCTTCATAGGTCGGGAATCTTACCCATCTGAAGCAAAGTCTTGGAGTGATGTGCAGCAGACAGTAAGCAGGACACAGCAGCTGTCGTTGCCACAGCGGGTGTGGGGGAGGAGCCTACCATTTATAGGGGGAACTGACATCAGCTATTGGCTCATCAGCGATTAGGGAAACCAGCAACTGAGGCACTTCCCTCATGGCTCCTTGGGTTAAAGAGCATCAGGAGATGTTTTCCTTTAATAAACTAGCAGGTGGAGCCATTCTGGCCTAAGAGGCAGGGGGCAAGCACATTCATATATGAGAGTAGGGTATAGGTAAAGCAAGGGCTCAAAGAACAAGAGAACAGCCATCTAGAGTGGTTGACTATACAGTACATATCCCTGCACTGCAGGCTGTCCTTGCACTGACAGAGAAGCCCCGAGAGTGGAGGGTTTTGATGACCTCTAAGACTCAAGAGTTAGAGTTGAGAGGAGGTGATAGGTAGTCAGATTTCAGTTCAATCTTTCCACCAGAGATGGCTACAGCCAATCTCCCTTCTCTGCCTCAAATTACCTAGGTGCACATACAACTGCCTCCACAAATACTAATCTTTCTCCATTATCCAGATTCACCATATTTCTATTAGCATGACTTTCATCCTGTGAAATTGTGCTCAGTCACTCAGTCACGTCTGACTCTTTGCGACCCCGTGGACTGTAGCCCGCTTGGCTCCTCAGTCCATGAGAATTTCCCAGGCAAGAATATTGGCGTGGGTTGCCGTTTCCTACTCCAGGCAATCTGTGAAATAATAGCCTGAGTCTATCATGTGAAGCAGCATTTGATTCTTTCTTGATCTTATTTATAATATAAGGACAATTTAATCAACCAGGAATGGGTCTATTACAGTAGTGCTCAAACTCAAGTGTACATTACAGTCACCTGGAAGGTTTGTTAAACCAAAGCTTGCTGGACCTCATCCCAGAATTTCTAATCCAGTGGTTCTGTGGAAAGAACAGAATTTGCATGTCTAATAAGTCCCCGGGTGAGGCTGCTGCTGTTTCCAGACTCATTTGCTCTGTTATAGTCACCTGGGATGAATCATGATTCCAGCTGTTCCCCGACCACCATGCTTTTCTTTAATAAAAGGACAAGGAAAGAGCATCCCAGTTAACACTGACAAAAAAAGTTACATTCAAAATGTTGTACAACTGATTGCAACTCACCAGTGTGCCGACATCAGGCTTGAGGACAACTTTAAGCTATTGACCAAAGGAAGGGTCTGGATTACTTACAGAGGCAAAATGCTGTCAGCTGGGCAGAATGCCAGGATTAGTAT
This sequence comes from Madoqua kirkii, assembly GCA_006408675.1. NCBI lineage: Eukaryota > Metazoa > Chordata > Mammalia > Artiodactyla > Bovidae > Madoqua > Madoqua kirkii. The sequence goes on along the minus strand of SJYC01066667.1, from coordinate 21,568 downwards.
CTTTCTAAGAGTCAGCTAGATCCTTTTGAAGAGGACTTCTTGAACATTAAATGTTTCTTTAAATAGACTATGACAAGCACTCACTCATTCCTGTATTTTTTTCTGATCAATGCAATGGCAAAGCCTGTTTTAATGAGATATGATTTTATAAGTTACTTGACATCAAGTTACTTGTGTTTGATGAGATAATTCATTTCTTATCCTTGTCATATGCATAATACTCAGTTTCTTCACCCAAGGAACAGTTGGTCAATAAATATTTGTTGAATGAATATTCAACATCATAAAACTGAGTATAATTCTTGTGTTGTTCTGTTGGCTGTGTAAGGATAGTAGACATGGTGCTAAAAACTCAAGTTGTTAAGGTGAGGGTCACAAAGGGAGAGATGATCAGAAGAAAGATGTAGTGGGAGATGTGTTGTTTTACCGTGTTCAATTTACTTGAACTTTCATTCAAGGGCCTCTGCCCACAACAGTAGATTATGTAGGTTACTGTCTGCACCAGAATGTGCAGCTGGGGGTGACACGGGCCTGGGACCCTGCCTGCATTCTGTTCATCTGCTCATGAAGCCACGCACCTGAGCATGGGGCTGCCACCGTCCAAGGAAAGAATAGGTTTGCCTAATCTCAAAGACTCATGCTCAGTTGCTCAGCCGTGCCTGAACTGCTGTGACACTTTGGACAATAGCCCATTAGGCTCCTCTGTCCATGCGATTTTCCAGGCAAGAATACTGGAGTGGGTTGCTGTTTCCTCCTCCAGGAGATCTTCCCAACCCAGGGATTGAATCTGAGTCTTCTGTGCCTTCAGCATTGTAGGCAGATTCTTTACCTGCTGACCCATCAGGGAAGCCTCCCCCCCCCACCACTCCCCACACCGATTAACTGTTGGCAGCCCAGTTTCCCTGTGTCTGGATTTTTCTCCGTCGGTCATTAATTAGTCATTTGCCATCTTGAAAATGTTGGCGGGTACACAGCATTACTAATTATTTCACATGAACACTGCATGCATGGAACCCCATGGTGGACTTCCAAGAATTCTTTCTTGCCATGCCCTCATCAGCAGAGGACTGGACTCTTTTCTATGAATACGATGGACAGCTTTACTTTGTGATTTAGGGATTCTGGGAAGGCATGATATATGATCCCAAGAGGAATCTTACCCTATTTAACAACTAGAGCTTGACATTCCAATTTAATTTGATCATCTTAGCTCAAGGCATGTTTAAATGAAACAAGTAATTAAGAATTATTCTGCTGTCAGTGTATTGCTTTTAGCACCCTGTGGTTATGTATGTCACAGTACTGAGCAGAAGACATTATGGATTTACTTGGCTGAGCCATTTCCCTTATCCTAGGCTCTCTGGGTCTCGTCTCAGTTTTGATCATCTCATTTTCCCCAGTACTTCCTACAGTCTCTGTAACATAGTAGGCCCTCAGCAGATGTTTATTGAATAGATGAATTACCAACAATCCTATTACATCCTTGTACAGTTTATTCAGAAAAATTAAGATTCTATGTTCATAACCTCAAAAATTTATTTTTAAGGTACACTAAATAAGATCTTGATTTCTTATTTTCTGGTCTAGATGGTAAATCCAAATTAGTTCTTCACATCTTTAGATTTACAGATATCTTATCATTTGGAATAAAAATCACTTCACAGAAAATGGTTTATCATTACCATCTGCTTCTTTCATTTGACTCTGTGTTCAATTTTCAAATGCGCTTTAAGATTCTACTCTAGTCCATATTATTTTCATTGCTTTTCTTCATATTTTGGGCATTTGCTCTGGCACTATCCATTAGAGCATATCCTCTTCTTACATGGAGCAATAGCTAGCAAATGGCTGTTCACCAAGAACTACATTTCCCAGCCTACAATGGGTCAAGTTGTAGTCATGTGACTAGTCCACACCAATAAAATATGATCAGAAATGATGTCTTCTGCTGCTGCTAATTCGCTTCAGTCCTCTCTGACTCTGTCCAACCCCATAGACGGCAGCCCACCAGGCTCCCTCGTCCCTGGAATTATCCAGACAAGAACACTGGAGTGGTTGCCATTTCCTTCTCCTATGCATGAAAGTGAAAAGTGAAAGTGAAGTCACTCAGTTGAGTCACTCCTAGCAACCCCGTGGACTGCAGCCTACCAGGCTCCTCAGCCCATGGGATTTTCCAGGCAACAGTACTGGAGTGGGTTGCCATTTCCTTCTCTGATGTCTTCTTCTAGGCCAATATAAAAAAGTATATTTCCTCCATACTCCTTTCTCCTTTTGCTGGTTGTCATAGAGCAATAATGAACCTTGTAATCTTTACTGTACTATGGATTCCTTTGGCACACATTAAAAGCCTCTGAATCCCTTTGCAGAATGTTTGTTAAATGTATACAAATCTAGAATTATAAAGGAAACAAACTAAATAAAATTATTAGACTATTTAGAAAATCAGTAATACATGATATATCTGAGTATATTCATTATCTATCACTATGTAACAAATTCAGTTCAGTTCAGTCCCTTAGTCATGTCTGACTCTTTGTGACCCCATGAATTGCAGCCTGCCAGGCCTTCCTGTCCATCACCAACTCCCAGAGGTCACTCAGACTCACATCCATCGAGTCAGTGATACCACCTAGCCATCTCATCCTCTGTTGTCCCCTTCTTCTCCTGCCCCCAATCCCTCCCAGCATCAGAGTCTTTTCCAATAGGTCAACTCTTTGCATGAGGTGGCCAAAGTACTGGAGTTTCAGCTTTAGCATCATTCCTTCCAAAGAAATCCCAGGGCTGATCTCCTTCAGAATGGACTGGCTGGATCTCCCTGCAGTCCAAGGGACTCTCAAGAGTCTTCTCCAACACCACAGTTCAAAAGCATCAATTCTCTGGTGCTCAGCTTTCATCACAGTCCAACTCTCACATCCATACATGACTACTGGAGAAACCATAGCCTTGACTAGATGGACCTTAGTCGGCAAAGTAATGTCTCTGCTTTTGAATATGCTCTCTAGGTTGGTCATAACTTTTCTTCCAAGGAGTAAGCATCTTTTAATTTCATGGCTGCAGTCACCATCTGCAGTGATTTTGAAGCCCCCTCAAAAACAAATTTTCATGGTTTCTGTGAGTCAGGAGCAGCTTAACTGGGCAGTTCTGGTCCAGAGTCTTTCAAAAGGCTACATTCAAGGTGACAATTAGGAATGCAATCATCTGGAAGTTTGAGTGGCGAAAAGATCCACTGCTAAGCTTGTTCAAATGGCTGTTGGCAGGTTTCAGTCCTTTGTCACATCCATCCCTCCAGAGTTCTCATGTCATGGCAGCATGACCTCCCCAAGAGCAAGTGCTCAAAGAAAGGGCACAGAATCCCCTGAAGTGTTATAGCCTAATCTCAGGAATGACATAGAATCACTTTTACCAGACTCTATTCACTAGAAGAGTATTACACCAAGGTGCGAATGCCAGGAAACTGGGGGCCATGCAAAAGCCTGCATACCACAATGAATTTTTTGTTTTTGTTTTGTATTAAAATACAAAATCTAGAGGAAAGTCTAATAACCCCAGAAATTTTGAAAGCGTGCTGAGTATAAGTGATTCTTTGAAAGTTTGGCAACAACAGTGATGATAAAAAACAAAATCTGTGATTTGTTACAAAGATGCAAGTACTGCTAATACTTTCTGTGGTTCTTGCCTATATTCATAATTAAAGGAAAGGAAAAATTTTTGTTTGAAGTTAACAGTGATGTAACTTTTCCCTTGCATATATATGGGCAGCCCTGAATTCTATCCATGAATCCTTTGGAGGTTAGCAGACTCTTGAATTCTAACCAAAGACCCTGTGAGATTGGAGAGCCACAGATAGCCTAGTACCCTGAATCACTACTTGAGGAAATAGTTATCACAATTGCCTTGATCTGCTGAGAGAAAGCCTCTACTGTGTGTGAGCCATTATATAGTTTAGAGTCTATTTGTTATTAATACTATTTGTTGTTCAGTCCCTAAGTTTTGTCCAACTCTTTTTCGACCTTGTGGACTGTAGCCACCAGGGGCCTCTGTCACAGGGTTTCCCGGGCAAGAATCTAGAGTGGTTGCCATGTCCTTCTCCAGGGGATCTTCGCAACCCAGGGATCAAACCTGTGTCTCCTGCATTGACAGGCGGATGTTTTTTTTTTTTCCAATGAGCCATTCTCTCTGTCTCTCTTTAGTCTCTCAGTCAAGTCCGACTCTTTGCCATGGACTATATCCCGCCAGGCTCCTCTGTCCATGAGATCCTGCGGGTAAGAATACTGGAGTGGGTTGACTCTCCTTCTCCTCTTCCTGGATCTTCCTGACGCAGGAATCAAACCTGAGTCTCCTGCATTGCAGGTAGATTCTTTACCCACCAAGCTATGAGGGAAGCCCCAGTGAGCCATTAGGGAAGTCCATTTGTTACTATAGCCTATCCTATACTCCTTAATACATTTTCCAATTAATTACAATATTATTTCTACTTTATTTTGTCCTTCAACATACACTTTTGAGTAAAATTTTAACTTACCTTTGTGTTAAATTCCATATATTTATCTGCTATTGTAGAGCATTCATCTCATTCCACTATCATCTAATTCACTAACTTAATATGTACATGTAATAAAGACATGTAGAGACTAAATTATATTATTCCAGTGACTTTGGTTTTTTTCCTCCAGTTTTCAGTTTTATACACCAGATGGTTGCCAGCTGGATCTCTATGAATAAATTGTAAATAATCAATAATAATCAATATTTTTATGACTCATGCTCCAAAAGGATATTTTAGCACATTACTGAACTTGTTTTCAAACAATGAGCATCGCATCACAGGGACAACAGATCATCCCATATACCATTGGCAAAAATATCTCCCTGGGACAAGTAATGGAGACTGAAAGACTGAATGTATCTAGGTAAAGCTGCTGGATGGGTCTGTGTTAAAAGAAATTAACCTAGTTATAGCACAAGGTTGGGAGAAGGCAAAGGCAACTCACTCTAGTACTCTTGCCTGGAAAATCCCATGGACGGAGGAGTCTGGTAGGCTGCAGTCCATGGGGTCGCTAAGAGTCAGACAAGACTGAGCACCTTCACTTTCCTGCATTGGAGAAGGAAATGGCGACCCACTCCAGTGTTCTTGTCTGGAGAATCCCAGGGACTGGGGAGCCAGGTGGGCTGCTGTCTATGGGGTTGCACAGGGTCGGACACGACTGAAGCGACTTAGCAGCAGCAGCAGCAGCAGCAGTACAAGGTTGAAGGGGTTTTATTGTCACAGACATTTTAAAAAATCGTACAACCACTATGAAAACAAAGTCAGGTCTGTGATTTTACAATTCTTTCTAAAATTGAATTTTAAAAATGAGCTAGTGGTGTTAATTTCAACCTAATGAGCCAGATCCTAGTATGACAAAATGAATTTTGAAAATAATTGTCTTGCAAAAGATCAAGCCATTTTTAGGCATATATAAAATGGCTGGTTGGAATTCAAAATAAAGATTCCTTTCAAATGGAAGTGAACCATGTAACATTTATAGTTTTCTTACTGAACTATATAGTACTCCCCTTCACTGTTTAAGAGAAGATTCATTAAGCAAAAACAGCACTATAGGGCATTCCAGAAAAAAAAAAAAAAAGAAAGAAACAACAATTCTCTCTGAAAGCAAATATCCCCCCAGCAGTAATTTAGAACTAGATTGATCAAAATGGTGGTTTACTAATGAATATTTCATTTTCCTCTATTAAAGTACAATTTTGACCACGATTTATAAGAACCACATACAAAAAATCTTTTCTTAATCCTTAGCTCCTCCTTATGTTATGCACCTTAAGTAAAACTAAATGGTCTAAATTGAAGACAAATTTGTATTTTAATAGCAGTGCTTATTGTAAAAGTTTTAGAATATACAGAAAAGCTTGCCGCAACTAGAGAAAGCCCATGCACAGCAATGAAGACCCAGTGCAGCCAAAAATACAAAAATAAAATAAATTTTAGAAAGAAAAAATGTTGTGCTACATTGAAATTAGTTACAGAATGATTATATATATTCTCATATAATTTTATTAGTTTATTATAAAATTCTAATGCAGTTTTCTTTATGAAAAGCTATAGGATGGAGTTAAACTGTTGGGTCTCTGATAATGTCTGTAGAACATCAAAGTAACACTTAGGGTAAAATTATTATGACCCTGTGTAAGATTATACAACATACTGGAAAGAGCAAGCCATCCATAAAGATGGCCAGAACTTTTCTTATGACTTGGATTTATCTCACAACTCCCAGTAACTTTAAAACCTAGATGAATATTTATTCCCCTTACATTTACTCTTTGCTTCCTTTCAGTTTCATGGGGCAAAAAGCAGGTATTTTCATAAACAAAGCATAGCCTAAGGTTTGGAGGAAGATAAGATTCAGGTGTGGCACTGCTTATTTATTTTCTGTCTTGATGAAAAAATGTGCTGAAAAACAGAATAAAATATGGCATCACAATTCATCCAGTTGACTTTATCTACTTTTAAAAATTCAATCATTTTTTTGACATTGACACAATCATTTATCTCTGAAAAGTTGGAGGGCATATGCCTTCCGTGCAGGCAATTTATATATTTATAACTGAGCCATCTTCTCAGAGAGATTATTTAATTCTGCTTCCTCTTCCACACCTGTCATCCCATTGTATATACCCTTAGTGTCTCATTTTTCTAATGCTTTAAACATTTAATTTCCAGTTAATATGCACCTTAAATTCATCTTTGAGCCGTCTAGGCTTGAATGCAGATATCATTACCCTATAGTCCCCTTGACACAATGAATTCACAATTTCTGTGCATTTTGTTACCCGCCCCCTCTTGGCTTTTCTTAAGGCACTAATAAATATACTAGCCTGAAACCCTCAAATAGATTTTCATTTCACATTTATCCTTTTGAACAGCCTGGTGCAGCATATAACTGTGGCCCAGATCTGGGAACTACTTAGCCTCCCCTAATGCGAATAGTTTTGAGGTACATGTGATGTGTGGTCCATGTTAGAGTTAGAGCTAGATAATTCCAACAATGTCATTGCTGAGAATGTACAGCAGGGCAGGGCAATGTTATTACTTATCTGGTGCTTTAAATGCATAAATACAAAAGGAAATTTGAAAAGACATAAAAAGTGAATACTTAAAAAAACAGTTCTACTTAGGATAGAAATATATTATGCATCATTTCTCTAGCAAGACCATTTAACGATTACTTGGACACTGAAATTTCTTTAAAAATTTATTTTATTTATTTGGCTGCATCAGGTCTTCACTGCAGCATACAGGATCTTTAGTTGTGGCATACGAACTCTTATTTGTGGCATGTGGGGTCTAGTTTCTTTGACTAAGGATCAGATCTTGGCTTCCTGCACTGGGAATGCAGAGTCTTAGCCACTGGACCACCAGAAAAGTCCCTTAAATTTCTAAATTTGTTTACTTTGGAGTAATAAGAGAACTATTCAGATAAATATATTTGCATGTATACACATGCTAGACTATGTATCTATCTTATTACTTAGAATCAGATATATGGGAACTATTAACCAACTTGCATATAAGAGGAACAGTACAAGGTCAGGTTGATTTAATATTACCTCTACTAAAGTATTTACATGGTTAAAACTGCTGTGAAAAGGTGGTAGTCTTTAGAGCCAGATGGACATTTGATAAATTTAGTTGACGTGAGTTTGGCAAGATACTCTACTTCTGCACGTTTCAGTTTTTTTATTGTTAAAACTGGGAATATTTATTGAATGTTATAGTCAGTTCTGCTATAGTGAAACATGTGTGTTCATAAAAATTCATGTGCTAGGGCCCAGAAATAAACATACACATATACAGTCAGTTATCTGTGACAAAAGAGGTGAAGTGAAGTGAGGTCGCTCAGTCGTGTCCCACTCTGCAACCCTGTGGACTGTAGGCCACCAGACTCCTGGCTCCATGGGATTTCCTAGGCAAGAATACTCTAGTGGGTTGTCATTTCCTTCTGCAGGGGATCTTCCCAGCCCAGGGATCAAACCCAGGTCTCCTGCATTGCAGGCAGACGCTTTAACCTCTGAGCCACCAGGGAAGCTCAAGAGGTAGGAATATACAACTGAGAAAAGACATTCTCTTTAGCAAGTGATGCTGGGAAAGTTGGACGGCTGCAGGTATATCAATGAGGTTAGAACACTCCCTCACATCATACACAAAAATAAACTCAAAATGGCTGAAAGACTTAAAAATAAGCCATGAATGACACCATATGACACTTGCCTGGTGGTAGAGTGGCTAAGACTCTATGCTCTCAATGCAGGCGGCCCAGGTTGGATCCCTGGTCAGGGAAATAAGATTCCACACGTCACAACTAAGATTCTACATGCTGCAACTGAGACTCAGTACAGCCAAATAAATAAACATTAAAAATAAAAAAAAGACATACTATAAAACTCCTAGAAGAGAATATAGGCAAAGCATACTCTGACATAAATCATAGCATTGTTTTCTTAGGTCACTCTCTCAAGGCAAAAAGAAGTGAAAGCAAGAGAAGAGAGTAACGAGGACGAGATGGTTGGATGGCATCACTGACTCAATGGACACGAGTCTGAGCAAACTCTTGGAGACAGTGAAGGACAGGGAAGCCTTGTGTGCTGTAGTTCATGGGGTTGCAAAGAGTCAGACACGACTTAAGAGATGGATCAACAACAACCTATAATGGAAAAAGAATCTGAAAAAGAATATATAAAAGTATATATATATATATGTAGCCACATTATATACACATATGTATATATGATTGAATTACTTTGCTGTGTATCTGAAACTAACACAACCTTGTAAGTCAACTACACTTCAATAAAATTTTTTTTTTAAAAAGTAATGTGCTAGGCAAAATCACAATGAAAATCACAGAGTTTTCAGCAAAAATAGGTTTAGGATATAATACTCAAAAACTTCATCAGTTACATGTGAACAAAAATAGGAACCTAGCAAATATGGTAGTAGAGTTTCATACATGTTAAGTGGTTAAGAAACACATAAATACTAAAATATTATTTTATTTTAAACCTGAAGTTTACTTGTAGAAATGGGTATTAAGAAAGTTGTGAGCTGTTGTGAAGAGGTAGAAGGACAGTAATCTGAAATCAGAAGGAAAGCTGTAACATGAACAGAGGATGAATGTGAGTTGAAATAGCTGGTAGGTGCTGGAGTTGCTTATGTTTCAGAATTTCCATTCGGTTCAGTTCAGCTGGCTGTTAATTATTGCACTCATGTAGTGTTTCTTGCCTAACCTTATTGTGGCAATCACTTGCAATATATGCATGTATCAAATCATCACATTGTATACCTTAAACTGATACAAAGGCATGCGTCAATTATATTTCAATAAAGCTAGTGGGGAGGAGAAGGCAATGGCAACCCACTCCAGTACTCTTGCATGGCATATTCCATGGACGGAGGAGCCTCATGGGCTGCAATCCATGGGGTCACTAAGAGTTGGATGCGACTGAGTGACTTCACTTTCACTTTTCACTTTTATGCATTGGAGAAGGAAATGGCAATCCACTCCAGTGTTCTTGCCTGGAGAATCCCAGGGGCGGGGGAGCCTGGTGGGCTGCCATCTATGGGGTCGCACAGAGTTGGACACGACTGAAGCGACTTAGCAGCAGCAGGAGCAGCAGTGTTTCTTGCAGACTAAGTGGCACAGAGGCACATTATCCTTGTCTTTTTGACTTCACATATTTAAGCACATGCTCCTCTTGGCCTGGAAGACAACCTCGAGATGGTCTCCAATGATCGCCACTTCCTGGTATTCACACCTTTCTTTATCGTGTTTTCACATCGCACCAGGGTTAGGTCTGAACGGCCAATAAAATATAGTAGAGTGATGGTGTCACTTCTGAGATTAGCTTATAAAGGTAACAATTTCTGTCTTGGGCTCCCTTTTCTCCCATCATTAACTGGGGGAAGCCAGCTATAGCATGAGGACACTGAGGCATCCCGTGCAGAGGTCCATGTGATTGAGAACTGAGGTCTCCTGCTAACCTCCATATGAGTGATTGTGGAGTGAATCTTCAGACTTCAGATGTTTGCAGTCTTAGCTGACAACTTCACTTCAACTTCATGACAGACCCTGAGCCATAATCATGCAGATAATCCCTCCAGATTCCTGACCCAGAGACACTGTGAAATTATTGTTTAAAGCTGCTACATTTTGTTATACAGTAAGAGAGAAACTACTACATTTGATTTCATTTGTCTTCTACCTCCCTGGCTGTTTTTTCTCAATCTCCTTACTGGTTCCTCCTCCTCTTTTAATAAATGTATAAATGTTGAAATTCCCTGGAATAGAAAAGATTTCCTTCTGTTTCTGGAATGGAAAGAATGGTAGTGAACATAATTAATCAAGAGGAATGTGATTCAAGGTGAGAATAAATAGATAAGTGCAGGTCGTGGTACATAAGTGGTTATGGATATATAGTGGATAAGCTACGTAAGTAGTTTGGATTTCAATCCAGCTGCAGTGGAAGGTTAAGATTACAATCAGAGATATGGCATGATTTATTTGAAAGAGATCATTCAAGCAGCTCTCTCTGAGAAATGGATTGACAGTGGGCAGGGAGACCAGCTAGGAGGCTGTTTTAGTAGTTTAAGTGAGGTAACAATGATCATTGTGAGAAAAAGAAAATCCAAATAATTGTAAATGTATTTTGGAAAGTGGATTGACAGGTCTCAGCTGATTTATTGGATTAGAAATTTAGGGAAAGAGGAAATAGTGTTGCTCCCTAGGTTTTGACCCTATTCACTGGATTTTGATAGTGTCATAATACTTGGGAAGATTGGAGAGAATAATAGGGAAGGAAAGAATAAACAGATTAGGAGAAAGAAAGGAAATTAGAAATTTCATTTTTTCCTAACTTTTAATTAATTAATTTATTTAGATGCACCGGGTCTTAGTTTCAGCACGCAGGATCTAGTTCCCCGACCAGGGACAAATCCAGACCTCTTGCATTGGGAGCATGGAGTTTTAGCCACTAGATCACCAGGGAAGTCCCAGGAATTCCATTCTTAATATTAGGTTTGAGATGTGTGTGAAAACTCCAAGAAGAAAGACAAGGTATGAAGTCAAATATGTGCAGGTCTGTGGTTCAAAGGAGAATTCCAGCTTTGAGATAAAATACAAAGATGATACGGAAAATCACAGGATAACAGATATAGAGAGACAAGAGATGACTCAGGACTGAACCTCAAAGAATTTCAACAAAGAACTTCAACAAAGAACATTCTTCTCCTCCTATAACCTCTCTCAAGGAAGAAATGGTTTTTGGTGATAAATCTAATCATAATTCCATTACTTCACTTTAGGTGGCCTTTCCTCTCTGCTCTTTAATAGCTAGATTAAATAGCAAGCTGGCATAATCTGTGGGCAAAGATTTCTTATGAAAACTTAGAAAGTATTACATTTATTGCAATAATCTTGTGAGAAATATGCACATTAATCTTGGTGGGACTGAAGAACAATGCTTAACAGTCATATTTTGATATTTCAATTTTTTGAAATGAATATTAAGGAACAATAGTTTATAAATAATTCTTGAATATATAATTTTAAATCTTGGGGAAAAAACAACTTCCATGTTTGTAGCAGGCAAAAAGAGGATAGAAAGAGTTGGGGGGGGTGTACCCAGTCAACTTGTGCTCACCAGTAAAAAGTGAAATAGATTTGGCAAGGTGAACCATTTATTTCAATTGTACAGGTACGGAAAAATGCCAGACCATTTGGGAACATGTCCTCATAAACAGAAAATGTCTCTACCCAAAACGAGCATGCAGTTGAGGGTTCTAGTTTGTGAGCAACAGAAACCAACTCTGGTTAACTCATTCAGAAATTTACTGAAAAATATCAGCTAGCTCCAAGTATCAGCATACATTTTATCGCGCACACACACACAAAAAGAAATCAATACAAAGCCTTGGGAAGGATAGGAACTGAGGAGGTAGCAGAAAAAAATAGCCAACCACTCACAGCCCCCCAGTCTACATAACCTAAACTCTTTTGGACCTACTTTGTTTTGCCTGCTTCCCACTACTAATGGGTTAGCAACAGTTACTATTCTCAGGGAGTGGGAAGACACTCTCCAAATTCCCCTTCAACTTTAATTTCTCCAAATGAGAAAACAGTTCCTGTGTTGTTCAGCCTAAAAAGACAAACAAAACCAGTAGAAGGAAGAAGTCTGCCTTCCAAGTCTAACCTTCCAACAACCATTTTCAGACAGCAAGTCCTTTCTTGTTCTCTCTTTCAAGTTACCTTCAATGAAACAAACCAAAACCCTAAGGAAAGAGTTTTATAAAATAAACTGCCAATGACCATTAAGTTAAATTTAGCTTACTGATTTATTATTCTTTTTGTAGGCATTTATCTTATTAATAAGGTTGTTTACAATTACTATTTCTTCTTGGGAAAATTTCTATTTTTATATAATGTCCTTTTGTTAAATGGGCTCTTGATTTTCTCAGGTTCCTCTCCACCTTCTTTGAATTTTCAAGAGTAAAAAGTTCCATTACGAAGAATGGAACTGTAATGGTGGAATTCCAGGTTTTGAAAGTAAAAGAAAACAATACAGGGAAGTACATAAAACATGATCTAAATTCAATATCCTCTAATTTTGGAGGTTGATAAAAGTGTCATATATCAAATGAATCTAGTTCAAAAGAAGCCTGGGTTGCTTTTTACTAAAGGATTTGTTCCAATGTCTCTTCTACTTTGTTATTACCTCAGGTTATTTAAAAGCAATGGCACCCCACTCCAGTACTCTTGCCTGGAAAATCCCATGGACAGAGGAGCATGGTTGGCTGCAGTCCATGGAGTTGTTAGGAGTCAGACACGACTCAGCGACTTCACTTTCACTTTCATGCACTGGAGAAGGAAACGGCAACCCACTCCAGTGTTCTTTCCTGGAGAATCCCAGGGACGGGGTAGCCTGGTGGGCTGCCATCTATGGGGTCGCACAGGGTCGACCCGACTGAAGAGACTTAGCAGCAGCAGCAGCAGCAGCAGCATACTGCCTCAGGTATCAACATGACTTCGTTTTCAATTCATTTGCAACAGAATTGCAGAGAAAGGCTTAAGATAATATCCTAGCTTATAAAGCACTCTTGTCAGATTGTGGTTAGCTTTAAATCACCCCCCTCCCTTACTTGCAGAATAGTAGTTGTATTGAGCCATCAACGGCTTTTCCTTTTTTCTTTTAATATAGTTTATCCATTCAACAAATATTTACTGAGCACCTACTGAATGCTTGGGACTTATCAGTGCACGACATAGGCCAAAGATTCCTGCTTCCACATTCTGATAGCGGTGAGGGGTTGAGGAGAAGGCTGTACAAGAAATAATCGAGAATACATCCCATACAAATGAGGTATTTTTTCTACTTGAGCTCATAAATTGGATTGTGCTGAGAGAACGCCCTAAGCACAGTATTAAATCCACGGCTAGGGCCCAATACTGGACTGCATTTACTGACAACACTGGTTGCTAATTAGAACCTTTAAATCCTTTCAGGCAGTTCAGGTCCCTAAACAACAAAGTAATAACCATTTTAGGCCCTAAGGACTTACGCGCAGCTAAGTGTTAATAGAAAATGTGCTATGATTCTTATTTGAAATTTTATCCAAATCAAAAAATGTGGCTTCCCTATTCATAATCTGGTTTATACTTCTGGCAGATTAGGTTGTTTTCGGACCAGCACAATTGATCGTTAAGCTTCGCGTTCTGCTTTTTATGCTCAAACCAATGTCTCGAGGCGTCTAAGTGATAATGCTTTAACCGCGTCCGAGGACAAGAAGCATTCTCTGACGCAAACCGCCAAGACAGCCTAAGCCACTTCGCAGTACTGCAGCGTGAACTCCGCTGCGGGTAGGAGAGGTGGTGTGACGCCACTCAAGAAACAGACGCAGATCGTGGCCATTTTTCTACTTTCTAAGTGCGTCTGGCATATTTTCTATCAAACAAAAAGCGACACTTCGTAGTTTCCAGTTGGCGTCGGAGAAAAAACTCGGCGTTTCCTGGCACAGAGAAACGCAGTGTGCTAATAGAGTCCGTGTCTTTTCCTCAGTGTGAAATTGTCCTTTTGTTTCTGGCCTGGTCAGAGTTGGTCCCACAGAAAAAACAGCCCTGATAAGCAAAAGTGGAGGGAAGCGAGGTCCGGAGGGTTCGCTCAATGCAAACGAGAGACCAGCGAGTCCCCCCGGGGTGGAACCACCACCTCACAACACCAAAACACCCCGCCCACTTTCTACCGCCACCCTGGCGGAGGCGGCCGAAGAAGACCGGAAGGCGGAGCCGCCAGATCATCGCGCGAGACCAGCCACGCGACTTCCCAGAAAGCCTCGGGCAACATCTTTACCGCGCCCGGAGAGCGGGTTTAGGGCGGTGGGGTGGGTGGGGCTTGGTCAGATATTTAGCGGCCCCGGAGGCCACGCCCCAAATCGGAAGTGACGGAGAGGAGCTAGCGCGTCGAAGATACCTCTATGGTTTTCCTCCCGTTCTTGAGTGGGGAAATGGCCGCTGTGTAGTTACCGGTGAGATAAGTCCCGGGAACCGTCTTTCGGCGTGTCAGGTAGGCCTTGCGTTGCGTCTGAGATAACTCAAAAGGCAGTGAATATCGAGGAGGGATGATTACCGAATCTTTTGTTGTTAGTGGCGGGTTGGCGGTGACAGGAGAGCCCAGGAAACGTTGCGCCGTTATTTATGCGTTTCCCAGCCAGTTTTCCTCAGGCTTTCGAGGCACTACGGGCCGAAAAGGTGGGGGGTGGGGTGAGCAGCGAGAACCGTGCGCGCGCGCGCGCCTGCGAGCCTGGCTCGAGACCCTCCGACCGCGCGGCCTTCCTGCGCTTGCGCAGATCTGCCTTTTCAACCCTTCCCCCATTTTCCTCAGCCCGGAACTCTGCGCGTGGCCGACTGAAAGCTCGCCCCGGCGCACGCGCGCTTCCTCTTCGCTCCCTTCCCCGCCTACGGCTCCTCGGGCGGTCCGAGGTGCAACTTGTGTTCGCTTCTCATTGGCTGGAATCGCCACCTTCTTTGCCGGCCTGAGAGGCTTGGACAAAATAACCTGCATCAAAGTGCTTTGGGTAGGTTAACCCCTTTTCGCCCCGTTTTTAAACTCTTTTTTTCCCTGGCTTCACGCTCCCGGTCGGTTTACGCCTTGTTTTTGTTATTCTAGTTTGTCCTAGGATCTCGTTCCGTGCTCTCTGTTCCCGGCATCCGCCTATGGCATTCTGGGTTGCGGGAAAATTTTCTTCGGGTTCCCCTGGTAATTGATTTGAAGCGAGAGTGCACTCTTGACTCTAGGATTTGGTACTTAGTTACTAGCTTGGGCAGCGGTCTCAGCCGATGGATGTACGGACGGCCTTGCCACCTCTGGGGCTAAAGGGCAGTTCTGCAGTACCCGCTAAGCCACGTCCTTCATGCAGATTTAGCCACTGTACCTTGTTAGAAAAGTTGGATCCGCGATTGGTGGTATAAATGCGTGGATGGGAGTGGTGAGTTGAGGTTAGGGACTTTGCCATCATAAAGCCTTGGTTGGCTTTATTTAAATTTTAAGGTGTATCTTGTCGGAATCCAGCAATATTGGCAACTACTTTTCTAAGTGAAACTTTTTAATTTGTTTTAATAAAGAGAGAGAGAGAGAATTCTAAAAGTGAAGACAATTGAAATTAAATTTGGAGGTATAAGACCAAAAATAATGTACAGAGATTAGCTCCTTCAGTCTTCTATTTTTTTGTGCAGCAGCGCCTCTTAAATTTTGGGGATATTAAAAGGCAAAACAGTTGATCTCTCACTGTGAATTCTCATTCAAATTGGACTGTAGTTGAAATGGTTGAGCTACAGTTTAGACAAAGAACCTTTACATAGAAGGAAACGCTACCAGTTTATTTGCAGTTTTATGTGATCGTAGACAATTTTGGATAACTAATTGAATGGAAGGATTGTGTGTCCGAAATAACTCACTTCAGGTGAGTAAACTAAAGCCTGTCTACTGATGGCAGTTAGCATCTTGTTTTTAGAATACCACACTTTCATTGTCACATTGTGGTAGTCATGGGAATTCCCCTTGATTCAGATAATTGTGGCAAAGGAAATTTTTTGGCTAGAGCTGATTCTTGAGTTGGAAGAGCAGTAAGTAGTTTTCAGGACTTGGAGATCTCTAAAAACTTGTGGCTTGGGTAGGTTCAGATTTAGTTCAGTGTATTGAATATGGGTGGCTGGCTACCTATACTAGGTTGTCTATGTGAGTGACGACTTGACGTTAATAGAAATGGAAAATCTTTTCACTTCTATTATATATAGAACTTTGTATTAGGGTTTTCCAGAAGCTACATACAGAATCATTGGTGAAGGACAGGGAAGCCTGGCATGCTGCAGTTCATGGGGTGGCAAAGAGTCAGACGTGACTTAACAACTGAACAACAGCCACAGCTGTGTAATTTACAGTGATTTATTAAATGACAAAGAAGTGGATAAGGGAATTGGAAAGTCCAGCTGACTAGCTGTAGGTTATGAATTTGTTCATTTTTCAGTTCAAATTTCTTAAACAGTAGTTGTCAGTGTTAGCCTCAGAATGTTAAGTGTTTAATATTTTCTTTGCCCCTAGATGGAAAAAAGTCTACAAACATTCAGTTGCTCAGTCGTGTCTAACTATTTGTGACCCCCATGGACTGCAGCACACCAGGCTTCCCTGTCCACACCATCTCCCAGAGCTTGCTCAAAACATGTACGGTGAATGGGTGATGCCATCGAACCATCTCGTCCTCTGTCATACCCTTCTCCTCCTGCCTTCTTCACTCTTTCCCAGCATCAGGGTCTTTTCTAATGAAATCACCTCTTTTGTACCAGGTGGCCAAAGTGTTGGAGCTTCCTTCAGTCCTTCCCATCAATATTTAGGACTAATTTCCTTTAGGATTGACTAGTTGGATCTCCTTGCAGTCCAAGGTCCCTCGAGTCTTCTCCAACACCACAATTCAAAAGCATCAGTTCTTCCATGCTTAGCCTTCTTTATGGTCCAATTCTCACATCCATTCATGACTACCGGAAAAACCATAGCTTTGAATAGATGGACCTTTGTTGGCAAAATAATGTCCTCTGCTTTTTAATAATGCTGTCCAGGTTGGTCATAGCTTTTCTTCTAAGGAGCAGGCATCTTTTAATTTCATGGCTGCAGTCACCATCTGTGGTGGTTTTGGAGCCCAAGAAAATAAAGTCTGTTTCCGTGGTTTCCCCATCTATTTGCCATGAAGTGATGGGATTGGATACCATGATCTTCGGTTTTTCAATGTTGAGTTTTAAGCCAACTTTTTCACTCTCTCATTTTCATCAGGAGGGTCTTTAGTTCTTCTTCACTTTGTGCATAAGGGTGGTGTCATCTGCATATCTGAGGTTATTGCTATTTCTCCATGCAGTCTTGATTCCAGCTTGTGTTTCATCCATCCTGGCATTTTGCTTGATGTACTCTGCATAGAAGTTAAATAAGCAGGGTGACAATATACAGTCTTGATGTAGTATTCCTTTCCCAATTTGGAACCAGTCTGGTGTTCGATACTAAGTATTTAATATTTTCTTTGCCTCGAGCTGGGAAAAAAGTCTACAAACATTAATGTAATAATAATACAGGTTGACATTTGTATGTTATTTTGGAATTTTCAAACCTTCAACTTAATCTAGTATTTCTCCATACGCTAGTTCAGCTCAGTTGCTTAGTTGTGTCTAACTTTTTGCAACCCCATGGGCTGCAGCACACCAGGCTTCTCAGTCCACCACTAACTCTTGGACCTTACTCATCTCATGTCCGTCGAGTCGGTGATGCCATCCAACCATCTCATCCTCTGTTACCCACTTCTACTGCCTTCAATGTTTCCCAGCATCGGGGTCTTTTCAAATGAGTCCATTCTTCACGTCAGGTGGCCAAAGTATTGGAGTTTCAGCTTCAGCATCAGTCCTTCCAATGAATATTCAGGGCTGATTTCTTTTAGGATAGACTGATTGGATCTCCTTGCATTTCAAGAGTCTTTATTGATTCCAAAGCATCAATTCTTTGGCGCTCAGATCAGTACATGACTACTGGAAAAACCATAGCTTTGACTAGGTGGACCTTTGTTGGCAAAGTAATATCTCTGCTTTTTAATATGCTGTCTAGGTTAATCATAGCTTTTTTTCCAAGGAGCAAGCATATACTAGGAGGAGGCCAAAAAAGGAAGAAAATTTTTTAGGGCCACATGAACCAGGGAGTGGCACAATCTGGTCTGGAATGCAGGTATTCTTTTTCTCAGTTCTGCATGCTTTTTTCTAAAGCAGGCTGACAAGGAACTGGACACAGAACTAAAAATTTGTGACTAAGCCTTTTTTTTTAAAGCTTTTTCTTAAGGAAATATTCAAGCGCAAAAGTAGAATATTGAACTATTATTTAAGCTTAATAATTATCAGCATTAACCAACTTTAACATTATTTGCTTTTTTTGAGAGTGCTTAAAAATTATTTTATATTGGAGTATAGGTGATTAACATTGTTGTGTTAGTTTCAGGTATACAGTAAAGTGATTCAGTTATACATGTGAAATCTGTTCTTTTTTAAATTACATTTTTCTGGAGTATTTTAAAGCAAAATTCCACTCATTTTATTAAGCATTTCCTGAGTCTGGAGCCTTAGACCACTTGGCCATCCTCACACCCTGTTAAGCATTTCTTGACTCTTTAAATAATGCTGATTAATGCTGTGCCAAAAATATTAAATATTAATCATTTGAAGTGAAATTAATAAACTGCAGTTAAGACTGTTTCAGACCAGTTAACATTTGAGTACAGACCATATGCCAGATAAGTCATTTCCATTTATTAGTTTAGTACATTTGATCTTAAGCTGTTACTAGCTTTATTTTGTATCTGTGGAAAGTGAAGCTGAAAGAGATTAAGGTAATTTGTCCGAAGCTGGGTAGCTAGTTAATTGTCAAACCAGAATTTTGAACCTAGTCAGTTGGAGTAATAGTCATGGGAGGTATTTTTAGAATTATTAAGATATGAATAGCAGTAGTTTTCCAAAAATTTGGAGCCCACATTCTGAATATGCTAAAATTAAAACTCAGCTCAAGTACTTACTGCTACTTCAACCCTCCTAATTTGTCTCCTTTTTCTTTTCTCCATGTGGTTCATTGTCTATACAGCAGCCATCATAAAATGTAAATAAATAAGATGGTGACACTTCCCTAATCAGACCTTCTCTGACCTTACCATTACAGTTAGAGTAAAATCTTGACTCTACTCTGGCCTCCTTATTAGATGCTGTTTGAGTTAGTCCTTTCCTGTTTCCTGCCTTATATCTTGTATCCTCTCATTGATCATAGTACCTCAGCCTTGTTACAAGTGTCTTGAATTGGTTAAGTTTGTGTCTTTTGCCTAGAATGCTTTTCTTGGATCTTTGCAGTGTTCCTTCTCTTTAACTTGTTACCTCTTTAAAGATGGTTCAGGGACCCTCTGTAGTAGTCCTCCTCTCCATCTCTTGACATCACTTTGTGTTCTTTGGTTTCTTTCTTCCCCTAGCTTGAACGTAAGCTCCAACAGAGAAGGGAACTTAATGTCTCACTTAAAGTGCTGTATTTCCTACAGTAGTAGTGTCTGGTTTCTGATAGTCTTTGTTTAAATTCATATGAATTATGAAAGCTTAAATTAATTTGAAAGGTGGGATTAAATATGTAGGTTATGAGATTATGAGGATTAAATAAGATAATTTTATTTAAAGTCACCTAGCATAGTTCTTTGCGACCCCATGGACTGTAGCCTACCAGGCTCCTCTGTCCATGGAATTTTCCAGGCAAGAGTACTAGAGTGGGTTGCCATTTTGTGTCATATTTTATATATGATCATTGAATTTTTGGTATGGATGCTTGAATGTATTCATTGATCGTGCACAAGAAGGTATGTCTGCTAGGCTAACAGCCTACAGCCCCTTTTCCCTCACTTGGCTATTTTTGGCATATATTTTCTTGGTACTTCAGAAAATCATGACTTGAAGTAAAGAGAGATTTGGCAGTTGGTTCTTCTTTGGATATACAGAAACTAAAATAAGCCTTTTAGAATTGTTTGGGGCTAAGTGTTGGCTAAAATGAGCCTTGTATTACTTCCAGCAGTGAATCAGTAGTATTGGACTTCTCAGTCAGAATAAAGTTTCATAACAACCTATCAGTTTAAAAGGCGAGAGTTTTTCTCTGCCCACTAAACATAGGAATACTTTAGAAGTCTTTTTGTTAATGTATCCATGTTCTTATGTTTTTGCTAATTTCTATTTTGCTATATTTCCCGTACTTGCTAGGTTCCTATTCCTTCTTTCTGTCTTAAAAATAAAATAATTCCCTTAGCTGTAAGGCCATGTACAAATATTTAGGGGACATGGTCTTGTTTTACCAGTTTAATCTTATTTCTTCTACTTTGTGTTTTCATTTTTATTACCTTTTTTTAATTGGATCAATAATTCAGTAAGACAGATTTTCATATTAATGTGGAGTTTTTTCCCCATTTAAACTGATTTATGAATTCTCTGAGTATAGTCTCATACAATTTTGTATTGTTTAGTTTCTGATCCTCTCGTAGTTTTGACTGTGTTTTGTACATAGCTGATAATGTGTGCTAAGTCATTTCAGTCATGTCTGACTCTTTGTTATCCCATGGAGAGGAGCCCTCTAGGCTCCTCTCCATGGGATTCTCCAGGCAAGAATACTAGAGTAGGTTGCTATGCTGTCCTGTAGGGAATCTTCCTGACCCAGGGAACAAACCCATGTCTCGTGTGTCTCCTGCATTGCAGGCAGGTTCTTTACTACTAGCGCCACTTGGGAAGCCCCGTAATTGATAATAACTGAATTTTCTTCATAAGGTTAAGCATTTCAGTAGATACTGAAACTGCTTAGTACTTTGTGTATAACTTAAACTTACTTGCATAGTAATATAAATTAGTTTAGAAAGAGCCCTTGATACTTGCTTCATCTACTGGCTGTTGTTTTTTTTTTTTTTAACATCTGTATATATATCAAAATGCTTTTAGGCACAAAATTACTAGAGTTACTATGATGGTTGTTACATTAATTTTAAAAATTGGCTTCATATGAAACAACTATATGAAAGGAAGTGGTCAGGAGAAATTAAGATAAGTATCATTAAAGTAAACTCATACTGTAGATTTTATAAACTGTAGCATTATGAATACTAACTGTAGATGGTAGTAGTTTAGTTGCTAAGTTGTGTCCGACTGTTGCGACCCCATGGACTGTAGCCCGCCAGGCTCTTCTGTCCGTGGGATTCTCCAGGCAAGAATACTGGAGTGGTTTGCAGTTTCCTTCTCCAGGGGATCTTCCTGACCCAGGGATTGAACCTAGGTCTCCTGCATTGCAGGCAGATTCTTTACCACCTGAGCTGTGGGGGAAAACCCTACTATGGATACATAACATGTTTTGATATACCAAGATGGCTACTTCTGTTAAACTGATCACTTTGGAATTTTCTGATAGGATGACAGTATAGCTTCTGTTTTCTAAA
>SJYC01066666.1:0-30467 GCA_006408675.1 Madoqua kirkii | reverse complement strand
CCAAAGTAATGAAATCACTAAAAAGTATTATTATTTGGCACAGTCTAAACACATTTTCTAAATGTTTGCTTCTAACATACTTGCTATGCTTCTAACATTGATGCAGAAAACATACTTTAAAAAAGCAAGATATACCAGAAATTTTACCTCTAAATAAATATCTTCCTTTAAATTAGTCATCTTAGAATGCTAAGTTATTTCATTAATACTGTTATTGTTATTTTCTGAGCTCTTATACTTACCAGGCCTGTACCTTTTTCTTTTGAGTACATTGAATATTGATGAACTTTTGTCCCCTCATTGTGGATTATGTATGTCGAAATAGCTATAAGTAATTTAGAGAGAAGTATCAGGGAAAAATTGTACGTTCAGGTTGAATTATGTTATTTTAAATTTATTTATGTTGTATTTAAATAGGGGAAAATTAAGCTTGTGAAAGAGTAAAACTGGTTTTTCAGTATGTGTCTTACTTACCATTTTGTTTGTATACAAAAGAAAAAAAAATCCAAAATGCTTTGAATGATTATACCCTTATCAGAATAGGGTTCCCTAGACAGAGTAGGTTTATGGTGAGTCATTTTGGTCTCTTAGTTTTCTTTCAAAACCTGAGTCAGCTTCATTTCAGCAGAAATAAATTCAT
This sequence comes from Madoqua kirkii, assembly GCA_006408675.1. Classification (NCBI taxonomy): domain Eukaryota; kingdom Metazoa; phylum Chordata; class Mammalia; order Artiodactyla; family Bovidae; genus Madoqua; species Madoqua kirkii. Next base: position 29,827 of record SJYC01066666.1, on the reverse strand, counting down.
CCAAGTTTCTCATGCAGAGTTTCTTCATATTCTGAGCACACTGGGGTGTAATGGACTGAAGTCTAACAAATGTGAATTTCAATCCTGATACCACTTCTGTGTAATATTTAATGTAATCTCAGTCAGCTTAGATGTTAGCATCTGTGTAATGGGAATTATAAAATATAGCAAGTTGTTAGGATAAGAGAGATAGTACGTGACATACAATTGCTTACCCAGTGTTGATTCCTGGCTGCTTTTAAATCAGGTTTGGAGTGTAATGGGATATGATAACATAATAATGATAAATTTTCTAGTTCTTTTTTTATTCTACCATAGAATCTAGTAGAATACCCCCCAACATGTAGCAGATATGGAAATATCCTACATTAAGTTGCTGGTAATAACATATTTAGGAAAATGTATTCTACTGGTGATTATTTTGTGTCCTGTAAGTTCATTAAATTCTTCATCTAGACTTCAGAAAGATATATATACTGCATTAATGGCTGATTGCCTAGTATCAAGAGTTATTTTGAAATGAAGGATGAAATGACCCAGAAGCAATCTGTATGAATGATGGGCAAAGTGAGATAATGAAAACACAGTGTGGGGGCCCTTCTTGATACCATTTATCAGTTGAGGATGTGCAAATTAATTTAACTATTAAATATTTGGAACTCAAATCTTTCATAAAGTATTTCTTTTCCAGTTAGCAGCGGACAATAGAAGTATCCTAGTATTTTTAAAGAGACATTATGTTAGAACGATCATATTTTTGATGTAGATGTGAGCTGCACAGATGGGAAATTCTGGCCCACTACCTGTTTTTTAAATATGATTTATTGGAGCACAGTCACTTTCATTCACTTATGTATTGTCTTTGGCTAACGCTATTCTTTAAAAGCATTGTTAGATAGTTGCAACAGAGACTTTATAGTCCACAAAGCCGAAAATATTTACCATTTACCATGTGGCCTTTCCTACCACTTTTGCTTTGTACTCTGAGCTACATGGGCCTCCTCGGTGTTCCCCAAGAACACCATGTATGTCTGAGAAAACCACAATTCAAAAAGTCACATGTACCCCAGTGTTCACAGCAGCATTGTTTACAATAGCCAGGACAAGGAAGCAACATAGATGTCCATCGACAGATGGATGGATAAAGAAGTTGTGGTACATATACACAATGGAATATTACTCAGCCATAAAAAGGGATGCCTTTGAGTCAGTTCTGATGAGGTGGATGAACCTAGAACATATTACACAGAGTGAAGTAAGTTAGAAAGAGAAAGATAACTATCATATTCTAATGCATATTAGAATATGGAATCTAGAAAAATGGTACTGAAGTATTTACAGGGCAACCACGGAGAAATGGACATAGAGAACAGACTTACGGACGTGGGGAGAGGGGAGGAGCGGGTGAGATGTACGGAAACAGTACCATGGAAACTTACATTTCCATACGTAAAACAGCCAACAGGATTTTGCTGTGTGGCTCAGGAAACTCAAACAGGGGCTCTGTATCAGCCTAGAGGGGTGGGATGGAGAGGGAGAGGGGAGGGGGATTCCAAAGGGAGGGGACATATGTACACCTATGGCTGATTCATGTTGAGGCTTGACAGAAAACAACGAAATTCTGTAAAGCAATTATCCTTCAATACAAAATAAGTAAAATTAAAAAAATAAAGAGCTGATGTAGCCTAACAAATAAAACAAATAAATAAATATTAAAAAATTCCCATATGGCCTATGGGAATTCAGTATATAACAAATATTGTAATTCAAATCAATGGAGAAGATACAGATTGTAGAGGAGGTTAAATTGAGACATTTGGGGAAAAAATTAATTACAATGCTACTTTTTAGGATATACCAGCTCTCTCCCACTCTTGTCAAATCTGGACGGGTTAAAGATTTAAATATTTAAAGATATGTACGAGACTAAAAGCATGTATAGGAGAACGTCTGTGTGCGTAAGAGAGAGGCATGTGGAAGCAGAGAAGCCTTTCTAACACAACTCTAAATCCTGGAGTCATACTAGAAAAGATGGCTTCATCTGATTCATGACAGTAGAATAGACAGTTCATTTAAAAAAATTCCTGTATACATGTAAAAATATACTCAACCTCATAATTAAGGAAATGATGATTAAGAATAAAGAGAATACTTTTTTGTTTATCAGGCAACTCGAAAGTTTCAACTAATGTTGGTGAAAGAATGAGGAAAGGAGTACTTTCATATACTCGTTGAAAGTGTACATGATACCATGTGTGAAGTCAATTTGACACTATCAATCAAATTTACAAAAACACATAACATTTTCTTAACAACTGTACTTTGATATTACGGCAAAAAAAATGACAAGATGTTTATTGTGGCTAGCTTGTACCAATGATTATTATCTAATAGAGACCATCTAACTGTGTAAGGGAAATAAGCTAAATTAAGATGCATCCTTGTGGTGATGTAATGCTATCTAAATCTTTTTGCATATAATCAAATATATCTGTAGATTGTAGAATCTATAGAATCCACAGATGTAGTCTCAGAAACAGAATTGTTGGACTAACTGCCAAACTGTCCTTCATAGGAGTTATGCCAATTTATATTCTCACTGGATCTTTCTTTTTATACAACCTTGTCAACAGAGTGTTATCAAACTTTTGCCAATCAGCCAAAAAATAATATTTCAGGATACTTTTAATTTTCATGTTTCTTAACATGAATGAGGTGAAACTGAACAACTTTTCATATATGTAAGGGATATTTGTGGGCTTTTTTTTTCTAGTGGAAAAATGTTTGTCTCCTTTGCCTATCATCCTATGTTATTCTGTAGGCTGGTATCTTTTATTTTTTTCTTGATTTGTAGGAGCTCTGATGCAATAGGGAGATGAACTCATTGTTCAGGATCCTAGTTACAATCTCTGCCCCTCCGTTAACCAGTTATCTTTTGACTTTACTTCCGGTGTTTTCATCCCACACTGATTCTTTTTCCCTTTACAACTTCTTGATTTTAACTCAAAATCAGAAAGCCTTCTCCTGCTCCAAGATTGTAATAGAGCTCTCCAATGTGTTCATTTAATAGTAGTAATGTTTTCACATTTAATTCTATGATCTACTTGGAATTTCTCCTGCTGTCAGCTTGGAGGTATGAATCTAAATATGCTTTCGAAGTGTGGTGCTGGAGAAGAGTCTTGAGAGTCCCTTGGACTACAAGGAGACGAAACCATTCAATCCTAAAGGAAATCAACCCTAAATATTCATTGGAAGGACTGATGCGAAGCTGAAGCTTCAATACTTTGGCCACCTGATGTGAAGAGCTGACTCACTGGAGAAGACCCTGACGCTGGGAAAGACTGAGGGCAGGAGAACAAGGGGACAACAGAGGATGAGATGGTTGGACGGCATCACCGACTCAATGGGCATGAGTTTGAGCAAACTCAGGGAGACAGAGAAGGACAGGGAAGCCTGGCATGCTGTAGTCTATGGGGTCAACAGGGGTCAGACATGACTGAGCGAGTGAACAACAACAAACAGTTTCACTGAAGATTTCTTCAGTTTGTCTTACACACATCAGGGCCATTTCCTGTACTCATGAATAATTTGCCTGGTGCAAAGTTTTGTGATATATTTTTGACCCAGTGTCTCTCTACTCATAATTGACATTTGTAACAGACTGCCCAGCTGATCGGAGAAGGCAATGGCACCCCACTCCAGTACTCTTGCCTGGAAAATCCCATGGATGGAGGAGCCTGGTGGGCTGCAGTCCATGGGGTCGCAAAGAGTTGGACACGACTGAGCAACTTCACTTTCACTTTTCACTTTCATGCATTGGAGAAGGAAATGACAACCCACTCCAGTGTTCTTGCCTGGAGAATCCCAGGGACGGGAGCCTGGTGGGCCGCCTTCTGTGGGGTCACACAGAGTTGGACACGACTGAAGCGACTTAGCAGCAGCAGCAGCAGCAGAAGCAGCAGCTTAGCTGATAGCTCTTGCCTCCGTTTTCCTTGCCACAGGCCCTAACTTTGCTTGGATAACTAGCCCTCCACGGTGTGTTCGGGTCATTACCCTAAGCCTGCTGTTTTTCTTCTCTGGGACTGGCTTCAGTGGTGGCATGTGACGTCTTTCTGGTCAATGAGATGTGGGAAAGGTCTGCTGGAAGGGTTCTGAGAAATTTTTCCTTTATTTTAAACTGAGACCAAGAGGGAAAAAAACAATCCCTCTTCCTCCATTGTGTTTACTTGCGAGTCCTTGGAGAAGGGCATGGCAACCCACTCCAATATTCTTGCCTGGAGAATTCCATAGACAGAGGAGCCTGGCAGGCTACAATCCGTAGGATCCCAAAGAGTTGGACATGACTGAAGCGACTTAGCGTGCATGCCAGGAAGTGAGACAGCTACCTTCCACCTGTGCGAGGAGCCTGTCAAAGACGAAGCTGGCTGCTGTGTTTAGCTGAGCAGGACAATAAAAAGAATCTGAATTCTGGTTGCTGTCATTGAGATACTGCATTAACCACTCTGCAGCCACTCTTCCTTTGGACTTCTTGTTAGATGGAAATAACTTCTCTTCATTGTTTAGTAGTGAGCAATGAGTTGGCTTTTAATTGGAGCATCCTAATCCAGTGGTTCACAAGTGTTGCACATACCATGAAATCCACATCACACAAACACAAACACACACCCTGACAAAGGTTCCTAACTGTGTCTTCAGGTTTGTTGCTCAGGCTTGCATATTAATGTTTCTAATATGTCTTCTGGGAAAGCTCAGTGCAATGCTACCACAACAGAACATTCATGAAATTGAAAAAATACCGAAAACCGGAAAAACAGGTGTATAAAAACCCACATTATATTAAGTTTAAACATTTGACTTATATTCCAAGCATAATGTTTTATAATTTTACTTTCCTGTATTTAATGGAGCAAAATATCAGCAATATATTCACAGTCTATATCTCAAAAAATTTTTAAAAACATTAAACTGTTTATATAGAGGTGCACCTTATTCCTTTTGCCTTGGGCTTCAACATGGCTCCGCCTGGCATTGTTGAATCCAGTAATTATTTAAAATTGTGCTAGGTTCATTATTTACTTGTGCATTAATCTTGATTTTTTAAAAATACTACGTAAGAATATTATTTTTCTTGATTATTGAGTTTTTTGGTGCTGCCTTAATTTTTGCGCCTGAGAACCTCACTCACCTTCTTCCAGTTCCAGGCGCTGTGATTGCCATGTCTCTAGGGCAGGGCATCATGGGCAAAGTTTCCAGATGGTGCGGCCCGACTCTCTGTTTCCAGCTTTGGGGATTTACAGCCTCTCACTTCTAAAGGTGACTCGTTTCCCAGAAACATTCTGGGTTCCCTCCTTCTATTTTTTCTCCTTGCCTTACTCAGCATCTACATGTTTGGAAAAAAGCCTCCTGCATCCTACATCCACCCCCTCGGCCACCTCACCTCTCAAAAAAAAATCTCGCTGAATAAACCCTGACAGCGGTTCTGTGTGTGGAACTTCGAATTATGATTTAGAAATGCAAAAGCCAGTTGTTTATTTTGGATCAAGTCAGCAGACTGTCAGACCCAAGGCAATATATGTAAAACGCTCTTTGGAAGTTAAATTTATTTTTTTACAATAGCAAGTGTTTTTATCTTTTCTAACCCATAGGCAACTGAAGTATTTTCTGCATTCAGGCTGGGACAGGAGACATTTTCAGGTAAATTACCTCTTACTACACTCTGGAGACATCGTTCATGCTGCTTCATCGGAACTTGCAAGGAGAGGCTATTTGGCAGATTCTTAAAGTGGACAGAAAAGGAAATTGAAAGCGTTTTCCCCAATATGGTAGTCATTGAGATAAAAGGTTTGGGCAAAGCAATTTTTACATTTAGGCCCTAGATACTTTTTTACGATGGGATTCAAATTGATTGGTAAGTACTATGGCAGAAATAAATAATCAAAATCAGTGGGAAGATGTCAATTTCTCACTTAACAGCATTTTGGAAGGTCTGTTTAGCAGGAGGCTTGAAATGTGGTCGCTCTGCTGTGCAGCCTGTGTAGATATGAGAGAGCCCACGGCTCAGCTGAGACTTTGAGCTGCAGTATCTTCATCTTCTTGCCGCTGCTGTCAGACGACAGCTTATTAGTATTTAAATCAGCTCATAAATATTTCTTGGAAAGTCACAGTTGCTTAAGCTTCACCATTCTTCATTTCCAGCTTTTCTCCTTCAGTCTTCCTTCAAGCCTTTGTTTCTTGGGCTGATAATACTGCAGGAGGGTGGATGTCATTACGTACTCACACACCCAGATGACAAAGGAAGGCGAGAGTCTCTTAGAGAAAAAGACGAGAAACACAGAAAAGATGCAGAAGGAAATTTAACTCCATTTCCTTTGTACAAATACAATTATCTAATGATGGACCACGGAAGTCTGTATAAAATAAGAACAGCCCCAAAGCTTATGTCAGCGCAATTTGACCTGAATGAATGTTTCTGTCAAATACTCTTGAAAGGCTCTGAAACACAGATGAAACATTTCACGGGGGTCAGGCCCTGGATGCTCCCACTGGGGAGATGGTTGCGTGGTTACAAAACCTCTTCTGTTTAATATAAGAGCTGTATTTCTAATTATAAAACAATGATGACAGAGAATGACCAGCTCCATCATGATGCTCTGTATAGTTCTTAATATTCTGCCCGAGTTCAACCCTAATACCCATATACAATCCCAGTTCTTGGAAATGAATATGAATAAAATTTAAACAATAATAAATGTATCACATTTCATTGAATTTAAAGGGTCATGGCATCTAAGTGCCATAACTGTATATATCCCTGAGAAAGAAAAAAGTGCTACTGATTAAAGTAGAACATAGTATTGATTGTAAGAACATCCTCATTTCAGAGGCGTGAAAAAAATGAACCAATGAAATATGTCCGTTTTAAAAACTGCTTCTTCTGAAATAATAAAGATCATTTGGCAGCTGTATTACTCGAAAGAATGTCGATACTAGTGTTAATCTCTTTAGCAGGAATATATACTCCAAGAAGCGATGACCTTTCCGAAATCACACACCTGAGAGATGTGAGCAGCACAGAGGCTCAGCTCTTAGGAGAGGCCCTGCGAGTCTGTCCAGGGCAGGGTACGCTGACGGGGTCTCGTCATGGACAGCCTCGTGGCATCCAGTCCTGTTCTCCAAAAGTCTCCTAGAGACAAACTCCAGACAAAAACAGAGATCTGCCAGGCCCAGGCAACCTAGATTTCATTTTGTGCTACAAAGTACCCAATCCTATTTAATATAGCCTATAGACAACCTAACCTGTGATTCAAGACCCCACAACATTGATCTGAAACTTTTAAAAAGCTTTTTCCCCTCCAACTTTTCTATATGTAACCCCATGCTTTCACCAGATTAAATTATTGGATTTTTCTTAAACACACGGTGTACTGTGTGCTCATACCAGAGTTTCTCCAGCGTGGCTTGACTGACACTGTGGCCTGGATTATTCTTTCCTCTGGAGGCCTGTTGTGCACATGGCAGGATTGTCAACAGCATCTCTGGCTACTGTCCACTAGATGCCAATCACGCTTCTTCCCAGCCACCAAATATGTCTTCAGACGCTGCTGAATGTCTCTGGGAGTAGGCGGACAAAATCACCACTAATTAAGAACCTTTGCCTATACCGTGCAGGAATAGGGAAAGAAAGAATGCAGACTTTGGTCTTAGATGGTCATGAGCTAGAGGACATTTGAATTTGGAAGCCACTCCTCACCCGTTCTCTGTTTCTAACAGTATCTCATTTTCTTTTGGGGAAATAACCTTTCCCACTGTAGGTTGACTTGATGGGTCTCTAAATCTTGGAGACAGTGTCTTGCCCACCACCTCCAGTTGGTGGACATGTGGAACTGAGCTTGGTCAACCTAGTACTTTCGCTGAGGACATGGACCATCTTGAGCAGAGTGAAGGCAAAGATGCTAAAAAATGTTGGGTCAAACTGACTCCTAAGTGAGGGGGTTGAAAACCCCTTCTCTCTTTATATCTGTCTTAACTCCTATTAGGACAGGAGTTTCTTCCTGATTTGGGTTTCTAGATTTCCATCCTCTTTTTATCCCTCTAAAAAATGACATTTTGGGGGGTTAAATATGCCAGAGCTGTATTCTGATGCTTATCTGCAAAGGTGTCCAATTGAGACACTGCTATTGATGAGCTTTGTGCCTTGAACCAGTCTCTTAACATCTCCAAACCTCTGTTTCTCTTCTGCAAATTGAATGTAAAAGCTTTCAGATTTGCAAAAGATGTCTTCCCCATAATCTCTGCCTCTCTAAATCTAGGTTCTGTCTTAAGTTCTGGCAATGAAGGAGATACTGCCTCTGCCCCTGTGGGCTCAGTTTCTTCCTCTGACAAAATCAATGGCAGGACCCAGACAACACAACAAAGCAGATAAGCCATTCCGAGTAGGAACGGTTCTAGTGGGTCATCAGTATTGGCGGAAACGGGCCTTTATGCTGGGTGCGCCTGCATGCCACTCTCTCTGTGCTCACTCCTTGCTAATGGCCTCCCTCCATCTAGAGGGAAGAGAAGGCTCTTGTCCAGGAGCTTTATGCACTCGATATTCTGCAGCCCCAGCCAGCCGAGGCTGCTAAGTGTCTGAGATTCTGCAGTACTGCTAGGTTAGCAGCAGGAGCAAATCAGAGAATTCAGGGTCAGCATTTCCTGTTTCTTTTCTGACAAACAAGGTCAGGTACTTCTCTGAGCACTCCAGTTCCAACAGCTGAGAAACACAAAGAGACAAAGAGGGGAAGGTTTTCCAGAAAGGCTGGTGGTTAGGCACAAGGTGGGTTTAAGTTTTCAGCTTTTGTTGTGGGAGAAGAAAGTTCTCCTCATCCAGGCCTCACCTTTTCAGAGCTGGGGAAAGAGAATACAGGGTGAGAGCCTCTTTTGTACGCTGTGCTTCCTGCGCTGAAGTGCCAGGTGCAGAGCTGGGTTCCCAGGGGAGTCAGATCATCATTTTCTGTTTACAGCCATTGATCCCGATTCTTACTGTTTATCGCTACTGCCAACTCTGAGCCTTGAAACAGACGAAAGAGAAGGATGCACAGGTCACTGAAAGAAATAGATGCTCTGGATTTCAGAGCATGCAAGAAAGCAGAGATTTTTGCCAGATGAGAACCTCAGCCGAGGGGCTGTGCGTTCCTTTGTCTCTCCCCTAGCAACCCCTGGCCAGATAAGCCCTTTAAACTGGAGGCGGCCTATGTCCCCAAACATCTCTCTGTGGGTCTTAATATTTCTAATTCTCCAGGTGTACATATTATAGTCTTTCCTTGTAACTAATTGCAGAATCATTGCTATTTTGGCTAATGAAGCAGAAGGATAAGGTATACTAGATGGAGCTGGGTGAGCCGAAATCCTAGGCCCTGGGCAAAAACCATCTCTGTTGGGCTGCCTCTCTTTGTTTAAGTTGGTAAGCATTAAACACTCTATTGTCTGAGCATTGACTCCTTTTAAAAATGTTTAATGAAATATGAAACGCTCTCCTTGGGCAGAAGAAAAGTGAGACTTCATTCCAGACCCCAGGTTTTCAACGGGTCATCTTTACCTGGAGGCTCCACTGTTCCCTGGAAATCAGCATGTCCAGAGATGGACTTGTTCAGATACACACTATTTATTTACAATAGGTGGCCGACAAGGACCTACTGTATAGCACGGGGAACTCTGCTCAGGGTTCTGTAACAAACTAAATGGGACAAGACTTTGAAAAAGGATAGGTATGTGTACACGTGTAACTTTGCTGTATACCTGAAACTAACACAACATTGTAAATCAACTATACTCCAATATAAAATGAAAAAATTTTAAAATACAGAGATTTCCCTGCGGACACATGAGTAGGAGCGATGTTGACTGTTGTCTGCCACTGAGATTTCAGTGGTTCGAGATGCAGCATCATTGCGGCAATAGCTTACGGAAACACATCTGCCTCAGAGCCAAATGAGCGCTCCACAGCTATGCTTAAAGTGGATGACCGTACAGCACAGGGAACTCTGCTCAGCATGATGTGCCAGGCTGGATGGGAGGGGAGGCTGGAGGAGAATGGATGCAGGTACATGCATGGCTGAGTCCCTTCACTGTTCACCTGAAACTATCACAACACTGTTAATCAGCTACAGCCCAATACAATAAAAAGTTTAAAAATAAATAAATAAAATGAGAATAACATCTAAAGAACTAGACAAGTGCTTCTTATGAATGAGATTTTCGAGCCCCACCCTAGACCTAATAGCTCATCATCTTGTTCTTATAAATCTGATTTTGCCAAGATCTCCAGGAGTTGCTCATGCTTACTATTGGGTTATAGCATTTAGCATCATGCTACTTTTGTCAACGTGGAAAGAGCAGTAGGTTGGCATCCCCAGAGTTGCTACATTGGCCTACAAAAAAAAAAAAATGTTCTGGGAAATTTGGAACTGTAAAGAAACCAGGAAACAAAATTTCTCACTGAATCATTTCATTAAAGGGGTGAGAACTCAGAAACTTAAAGGCTTCTTGAGGTGATTTATAAACATGCGATTTCTCAAAAAGCTATCTTTTCACACAGGTACCCAGTTAATATCCCCTGTTCCAATCTGAATAAGTTAAAACTAACCGGCCTGCAGAACATTAATAACAACCCAATAGTAAGTCAACATGTACTTACAGCAAGCTCTTCTTAAAAACATCAAGCACTTTGGAAGACAATGGAAAAACCAGATATGCCGAAGACCCAGCTTAGTTCGGCATGATCCCGCCATAGGCAGAGATGGGCAGTTTTAAGAAAAGTAAGTGACACAGTTCTTGTCTTCCCAACACTTCCATGGTTTGACTGCTATCATCTCTTTAGGCAGCCAATCATCTCTCTCCCCATTTGTTCTCTTTGGAACCCTTGATTCCTGTCTCAAGGAGAGCACTTCTTTAGAAGCAAGATAAAACATTCTCTTTGGTCAGCCCTGAATTCACCCTGGCGCTCTCAGCCCGGGTTTCTTTTTCAGTGTACTGCCTGCCTGGAAGTCCCACCACTCAGCAGCTACGCAGTGGCCAAGCTGCTAAATTCAGGTTCTGCATTCAATGTCCTAGTCCTACCCAGCCAGGAGCGTGAATTATGAACAAGAAGTTTCGTAACGGACCTTTCAGGTCACGAGATCCATGGTTTGAGAAAGCATTTTCAGTAGCAGATAGCATGCGAAGGTGGAAATCTGCAGGGAATCTCACTCTGTGGTTAATGTGCCAGAGAAGCAAGCACTGATTTGTGTTATTTGCTCATCTGAAGTTCACCTGCTAACCTCGGGGAGTGGTGACTCAAGTGGCCTTTGGTCACTGACAACACAGAGCCCACACTGTACTTATTTTTCTCCTAACAATACAACAGCATGTACCTAGCAAACAGTCCTGTGCTTTTCCTCATATTACTCATGCTAACAGGGTTTTGCCCTCTAAGACGTTACTTCTAAAACAGACAGCTAAGCTCATATCATGATGTCATCTTTATTGTCTTATATGGACAGCTCCTAATGGCATCAAACTTTGTGAGGCCCATGGTATATTTCTGTTAATAGAATAAGAATTGTGCATTTGATGTGTTGTTTTCTACCTAGAGCTCCCTTAAAAAAATTTTCACAACCATTACACAGTGCTGCAGAAATAGTGAGCTTGTGAGCTGAACATCTCTGTAACTGTAGCTCTTGGATCAACTGGTATTACTTGACAGTTCTGTTTTCATTACTGAGAAGTCCCATGACTGAGCATTCAAGAACTGCCAACAGCAATCGAAATGGCATGGCTTAAAGGAACTTGCATTCACTGCTGGATCTGCTCCTGGATTGGAATCACTGCTGCCATTTGCCCCCTGAGGCAGATGCTATTGGTATCCCACCCAAATCCTCTTTTTCTAGGCTAAAGCTCCCAACCCACTCCATTTGCTGTGGATGTTGGCTGTTCAAAGCAGCTCACAGCTGCCTCTGTCTTTGGGTACTTTCCCTTAGCTAGTGGGCACTCCTTTGTCCACAGAAGCCAAAGGTCATAACCACCACTCACCTGGGGAGGATGGCCTGTGAGAGAGTGGTATACAAATCCAACCTCGTGCCTTAGGCAGAACAAGCTGAGGTACAAGTCGTGCTCCAGAGTTCCCTATGAGATAAGACTAAGGCTAGACTTCTGAAACCACACCTTTCCCTAACAACCTCCCCTGCCCAGTTCTGCTTCCCTCACTCCCTTACAGATTTTCCCCAAGATTGCTCTCTCACTCTGTCAACAAATTGCTTACCCCCAAATCCCAATCTTGCTCCCAAGGAGCCTGTCCTAAGATATCTTTCCAAACAGAGTGAGAGATATCTTCCTTAATGATATATTGCTATTGAGAACAAGGTATTCAAAGCTCTTCAGATGCACTTAAAATGCCGATGCCGCTTGAAATATAAGAAGTTGCCAGCTGGTCAGATGCAGTTACAACAGACATAGATCTGGATACAATGTACGCAGACAGATGTCTTCATTTGTATTTGAATGGAAATATACTAAAATCCAGCTGAGTTGAAACAGGAACTCATCATTCATGCAACAGTTACAGTTATTAACCATTGGAAAATTCCTCTCTGATAATGGGTTGGAAAAGGATGCAAGTCACATGTCATGCTCACACATTTAGGTAATAACAGTAACCACAGAATTTTCAGAAATAAGTGGCTAAATAGTAAAAGTAACACAAAAGTTGGTATTTATTCATCCCAGGTAGGGTACTAGGTATTTTATCCAAACACCTTGTTATTTTCACTATGTAACTATGAACACCCAGTGAGCATAGCGAGAACCCCTGTCTCTTATACACATCTAGATGTGTATAAGAGACAGCTCTCTCTCTGTCTCTTTCTCTCTCTCCCTCCCCCATGCACTCCTCCACTCTTTTCTCTTCAAGTCTTTGGGTTGGCATGCCCTCATGCTTCAAGATGGATTTTCCTGCTATCTTCTAAATAAAACAGAGCTGTAACACTGAGCTGTAACACTGATTTGTCTAAGAGCTATAACACGGCCCATTTGAGACCTGAGAGCTATAACACGGTCTATCCAAGACCCGAGAGCTGTGACATGCCAAGGAGGCTTTAATGTCCATCGAGACAAAGAATCGAGGAACATACACTCGCGTGACACTATCCTTCAGCCGTAGACTTCTTTTCACATGTCCCCTCTCTTGGCGAATGGCACCAGCATCCCCATGGTGGTCTGTCCAGACACCTGGAATCGACCTACACCCCCCACCCCACCCTGCTCACATTCCACAGGCCAGTAAGGCCTGCCCGTCTCTCAAAACCATCATCTGCTCCTTATCCCTCCTCAGTTCCGTGGCTCAGTTGTGTCTGACTCTTTGCGACCCCATAAACCACAGCACACCAGGCTTCCCTGACCATCATCAGCTCCTGGAGCTTACTCAAACTCATGTCCATCACATTGGTGATGCCATCCAACCATCTCATCCTCTGTCATCCTCTTCTCCTCCTGCCTTCAATCTTTGCTAGCAACAGGATCTTTTCCAGTGAGTCAGTTCTTCGCATCAGATGGCCAAAGAATTGGAGTTTCAGCTTCAGCATCAGTCCTTCCAGTGAATATTCAGGACTGATTTCCTTTAGGATGGACTAGCTGGATCTCCTTTCAGTCCAAGGGACTCTCAAGAATCTTCTCAAACACCACAGTTCAAAAGCGTCAATTCTTCAGTGCTCAGCCTTCTTTACAGTTCAGCTATGTCCCTCCTGCCCGACCCTTATTTCCGGATTTGTCATTTTCCACCTAGGCTCTGATTACAGACTTTCTTTGACTGGTGTGTAGCTCTCCATCTGCTTTCTTCCATTCTGCCCTTCAGTGGCTGCACAAGCCACCTTTCTAAAGCGCGACCTCTTTCACGGCTCTCACCTGTCTGATGTCTCTGTCTTGCAGCGAGTAATCCAATTCCTTGGCATCGAGTATCAGTGGATTCCGGCTGACTTTTCAGACTCACATTCTGCCATTTCTTTAGTACCAAGCACTCTGATCATGTTAAGCTACCTGAAGTTTCCTAACTGGTCCATGACACCTCACACTTTCATCCCTACATGCATGATCTCCATTCATTCATTCCATAAACATTTACTAAGCACTCACTAAAAATATGCCAGCTGTGCTTCAAAGCTCCAGAGATACAGTAGCGAGCAAGACAGGCAAAGTCAAGTCTTTATTGTCTTGGGATACCCAGTGAGAGGAAAAGGCAACCAGCGTCAGGTAATATAGGAAAACTCAATGTTCCTTTCTATTACACTTTATCCTCAAATCCCAGGCTCCTCTACAATGTAAGGACTATTTCTAGGACTTTGGCATGTATCTATAACATTTTGATGCATTTTCATATACACAAATGTATACACAGAAATATAGAATTAATTCACATGTAAAATATCCTGGAACTTTCTTATTTTATCCAACAATATGTCTGAAAGGTATTCCATGTCAGAAAAATAAATCTCTACCTTTAGCCACATAGTATTTTAGCATGAAGGACATATTTCTTTTGACAGTATCATGATATTTTCTTAGGAAACCACCTCCTGTACTGTTTGTCCATGGGTCTAATAAGCTCCTTTTCTCCATCTAGACCAACCTAGATGGCATATTACAGCATATTAAGAAGCAGAGACATTACTTTACAACAAAGGCCCATCTAGTCAAAGCTATGTTTTTTTCCAGTAGTCTTGTATGGATGTGAGAGTTGGACTGTAAAAAATGCTGAGAGCCAAAGAATTGATGCCTTTGAGCTATGGTGTTAGAGAAGATATTTGAGAGTCCTTTGGAATGCAAGGAGATCCAACCAGTCCATCCTAAAGGAAAACAGTCCTGAATATTCATTGGAAGGACTGATGCTGAAGTTGAAACCAATACTTTGGCCACCTGATGCGAAGAGCTGACTCATTGGAAAAGACCCTGATGCTGGGAAAGATTGAAGGCAGGAGGAGAAAGGGGATGACAGAGGATGAGATGGTTGGATGGCATCACCGATGTGGTGGACATGAGTTTGAGTAAGTTCTGGGAGTTGCTGATGGTGATGGAGTCCTGGCGTGCTGCAGTCCATGGGGTTGCAAAGAGTCAGACATGACTGAGCAACTGAGCTGAACTCCATCTAGAAGCCAGACTATTCATATGCGCCAATTAGCGTCACAGGAATGGTGCCCCTCTGTTGGCCGATCATCATCCCCAAGACTTCTGTTGTTTGCTAAGAGAATGGTACCCCGGGCCTTCTCTTGCCTTTGTGTCCACAACCTGTGAGTCTGAAACATTCCAGGAGCTCCTATTATTACTTTCAGCAGTCTTCTCCATAGAGTACCCTGGGACCTGATTTCATCTTATAATCCAGTTCTATGTGTTTCCCATATTTTAAGGATACTTCACAATTGCTGGCTCACAGAGAGCATCACATTTTGCTTCTCAGCTTGGTTTTAGATTTTTTTTTAATAAATCTTATTATTTCTCTCATTTGGTAACTGGCATCCCCGCACCTGCTTGCATGCTCAATCATGTCCGACTCTTTAAGACCCCGTAGACCAGGCTCCTCTGTCTGTGGGGTTTCTCAGGCGAGAATACTGGAGTGAGTTGCCATTTCCTCCTCCTAGGGAATCCTCCCAACCCAGGGATCGAACCTGCGTCTCCTGTGTCTCCTGGATTTGCAGGCAGTTTCTTTTACTGCTTGAGCCACTGGAGAAGCATTGCCTGTAGTTATCTATGTACTTATCTTTCTCTGGACTGGGCTCCTTTCAGATAAACAACAACTCATTATTATCTAAATTAAACTAAATATAATTAATCCTTAATATTAAACAAAAACTAATAACCATCTGGCTGGCATTTGGTTGTTGTTGATAAATGTTTGCTGAATCACCTACAAGCAAATAGTGACCTTGCATTCACCTTTCCTGGATGGTCCCAGAGACTCTAGCACTTTTTAATGTACAGAATTTGTGTATGACCTTGTGATCAATTATCATTCAGCAAATATTTACTTCTTCCACCAGGATTCCACGACAACGGTATACTTCCCCTACCTTGCTTCTGCTTCAGTCACTTCTTTTGGCGAGTGGGACATCAGGGGATGAGATGCACTGGAGGCTTGGCGTGCCACCTCATCTCCTGCTCTCTGCCGCAGGAGCCTGCCTCAGGTAGATGCTGGCTCAAGGATGAGAGACACACGCAGCAGGTCTGGACGCAGCCCACAGCCTGGAGCCTAGCTCATCTGTACTCCCGCTTCCCTGCGGACACATGAGTAGGAGCGATGTTGACTGTTGTCTGCCACTGAGATTTCAGTGGTTCGAGATGCAGCATCATTGCGGCAATAGCTTACGGAAACACATCTGCCTCAGAGCCAAATGAGCGCTCCACAGCTATGCTTAAAGTGGATGACCGTACAGCACAGGGAACTCTGCTCAGCATGATGTGCCAGGCTGGATGGGAGGGGAGGCTGGAGGAGAATGGATGCAGGTACATGCATGGCTGAGTCCCTTCACTGTTCACCTGAAACTATCACAACACTGTTAATCAGCTACAGCCCAATACAATAAAAAGTTTAAAAATAAATAAATAAAATGAGAATAACATCTAAAGAACTAGACAAGTGCTTCTTATGAATGAGATTTTCGAGCCCCACCCTAGACCTAATAGCTCATCATCTTGTTCTTATAAATCTGATTTTGCCAAGATCTCCAGGAGTTGCTCATGCTTACTATTGGGTTACAGCATTTAGCATCATGCTACTTTTGTCAACGTGGAAAGAGCAGTAGGTTGGCATCCCCAGAGTTGCTACATTGGCCTACAAAAAAAAAAAAATGTTCTGGGAAATTTGGAACTGTAAAGAAACCAGGAAACAAAATTTCTCACTGAATCATTTCATTAAAGGGGTGAGAACTCAGAAACTTAAAGGCTTCTTGAGGTGATTTATAAACATGCGATTTCTCAAAAAGCTATCTTTTCACACAGGTACCCAGTTAATATCCCCTGTTCCAATCTGAATAAGTTAAAACTAACCGGCCTGCAGAACATTAATAACAACCCAATAGTAAGTCAACATGTACTTACAGCAAGCTCTTCTTAAAAACATCAAGCACTTTGGAAGACAATGGAAAAACCAGATATGCCGAAGACCCAGCTTAGTTCGGCATGATCCCGCCATAGGCAGAGATGGGCAGTTTTAAGAAAAGTAAGTGACACAGTTCTTGTCTTCCCAACACTTCCATGGTTTGACTGCTATCATCTCTTTAGGCAGCCAATCATCTCTCTCCCCATTTGTTCTCTTTGGAACCCTTGATTCCTGTCTCAAGGAGAGCACTTCTTTAGAAGCAAGATAAAACATTCTCTTTGGTCAGCCCTGAATTCACCCTGGCGCTCTCAGCCCGGGTTTCTTTTTCAGTGTACTGCCTGCCTGGAAGTCCCACCACTCAGCAGCTACGCAGTGGCCAAGCTGCTAAATTCAGGTTCTGCATTCAATGTCCTAGTCCTACCCAGCCAGGAGCGTGAATTATGAACAAGAAGTTTCGTAACGGACCTTTCAGGTCACGAGATCCATGGTTTGAGAAAGCATTTTCAGTAGCAGATAGCATGCGAAGGTGGAAATCTGCAGGGAATCTCACTCTGTGGTTAATGTGCCAGAGAAGCAAGCACTGATTTGTGTTATTTGCTCATCTGAAGTTCACCTGCTAACCTCGGGGAGTGGTGACTCAAGTGGCCTTCGGTCACTGACAACACAGAGCCCACACTGTACTTATTTTTCTCCTAACAATACAACAGCATGTACCTAGCAAACAGTCCTGTGCTTTTCCTCATATTACTCATGCTAACAGGTTTTGCCCTCTAAGACGTTACTTCTAAAACAGACAGCTAAGCTCATATCATGATGTCATCTTTATTGTCTTATATGGACAGCTCCTAATGGCATCAAACTTTGTGAGGCCCATGGTATATTTCTGTTAATAGAATAAGAATTGTGCATTTGATGTGTTGTTTTCTACCTAGAGCTCCCTTAAAAAAATTTTCACAACCATTACACAGTGCTGCAGAAATAGTGAGCTTGTGAGCTGAACATCTCTGTAACTGTAGCTCTTGGATCAACTGGTATTACTTGACAGTTCTGTTTTCATTACTGAGAAGTCCCATGACTGAGCATTCAAGAACTGCCAACAGCAATCGAAATGGCATGGCTTAAAGGAACTTGCATTCACTGCTGGATCTGCTCCTGGATTGGAATCACTGCTGCCATTTGCCCCCTGAGGCAGATGCTATTGGTATCCCACCCAAATCCTCTTTTTCTAGGCTAAAGCTCCCAACCCACTCCATTTGCTGTGGATGTTGGCTGTTCAAAGCAGCTCACAGCTGCCTCTGTCTTTGGGTACTTTCCCTTAGCTAGTGGGCACTCCTTTGTCCACAGAAGCCAAAGGTCATAACCACCACTCACCTGGGGAGGATGGCCTGTGAGAGAGTGGTATACAAATCCAACCTCGTGCCTTAGGCAGAACAAGCTGAGGTACAAGTCGTGTTCCAGAGTTCCCTATGAGATAAGACTAAGGCTAGACTTCTGAAACCACACCTTTCCCTAACAACCTCCCCTGCCCAGTTCTGCTTCCCTCACTCCCTTACAGATTTTCCCCAAGATTGCTCTCTCACTCTGTCAACAAATTGCTTACCCCCAAATCCCAATCTTGCTCCCAAGGAGCCTGTCCTAAGATATCTTTCCAAACAGAGTGAGAGATATCTTCCTTAATGATATATTGCTATTGAGAACAAGGTATTCAAAGCTCTTCAGATGCACTTAAAATGCCGATGCCGCTTGAAATATAAGAAGTTGCCAGCTGGTCAGATGCAGTTACAACAGACATAGATCTGGATACAATGTACGCAGACAGATGTCTTCATTTGTATTTGAATGGAAATATACTAAAATCCAGCTGAGTTGAAACAGGAACTCATCATTCATGCAACAGTTACAGTTATTAACCATTGGAAAATTCCTCTCTGATAATGGGTTGGAAAAGGATGCAAGTCACATGTCATGCTCACACATTTAGGTAATAACAGTAACCACAGAATTTTCAGAAATAAGTGGCTAAATAGTAAAAGTAACACAAAAGTTGGTATTTATTCATCCCAGGTAGGGTACTAGGTATTTTATCCAAACACCTTGTTATTTTCACTATGTAACTATGAACACCCAGTGAGCATAGCGAGAACCCCATTCAAGTGTGATTCATCAAAGGCCTTTGTCTCTATAGCTGCAAAAGAGTTAGAAAACAGTGGGAAACTGCTACCATGGCTGGAGCATCTTCCTCTAAATGATCAGTCCTTGCTTTTTTGAAACTATTAAGGTAATCATCAGTTTCATCTTCTAAAGGCCCTTCTCCTTCTCATCCCAAGCATCTTTAGTCTCTTTTTTTTTTGTATTTCAATTAACATACCACCTGTTCACTAGAAGCTGTGCTTTTAGCTGAGCTACTAAAAGCAAGAAAACATTAATCAAACACTAGTACTTTTTTGAAGTCAAGTGTAATCTAGAAGTGGCAGACAGTGAAATCTTGACACGTAATTACCTCTACCCTTTTGGGGGGAACTCATTTGCCTAGGATATTTACACTCTTTGAAAGGGTGAGTGTTAGTCACTCAGTTGTGTCTGACTCCTTGCGGCCCCATGGACTGTAACTTGCCAGGCTCCTCCGTCCATGGGATTTTCCAGGGAAGAATACTGAAGTGAGTAGCCATTCGCTTCTCCTGGGGATCTTCCTGACCCAGGGATTGAACCTGTGTCTCCTGTTGACACTGGAGCCACCAGGGAAGCGCATTTATGCTCTTTAGCAAGTTTTCTTCTTTCCATGGCTGGAATTCTGAGTTTTTAGATATGTACTTGAGCCTCCTTTGAGACACTGAGGGCAGGAGGAAATGTATTTACTAATTGGTTACATATTTCAGAGAGAGACATGTGCATACTCTATCTTAAGAATGTCAGGTTGCTGGTAATGAACTCTCTCAGGCAGGGAGTTGGCAGAGTCTGTGTGTATGGGCATCGCCCCATCTCAGACGCTGTTTGGAAACCTCTTCTCTAATAGAAACAATGTCCTTCCTGTCAAACGAGAGCCCCTCTGTGTGTGCTGGGATTTCTGTCTCAAGGATGATGGACTAGTCTTTTCCCTCTCTCTTCAACATTCTCTCCCCTGGAGTAATCAGATCAGAGTACAGGATTACGAACTTTATGGGACTTCCCTGATGGTCCAGTGATTAAGAATCCTCCTTGCAATGCAAGGGACATGGGTTCAATTCCTGGTTGGGGAAAAGATCCCAAATGCCATGGAGCAACCAAGCCCACATGGAGTAACTATTGAGCCCTTGTGCTCCGCAGCCTATGCTAAAGTCCATGTGCTCTGGCGAGTCCATGCTCAGTGATGGAAGCTCCCTTGTGCCTCAACGAAGACCTGACACAGTCAGATGCAGAAACAAACTGTTTCTGAGCAAAAAAAAAAAAAAAAAAAAATTAGTCATATTAAACATTCCCCTTCCTTGATTCCAAATCACCCACTGGTTGATTTCCTGCCTGCCCTTCCAGTGAAATGTCGACGTTCACTCTTGCCATCTCCTGTTTGACCACTTCCAATTTGCCTTGATTCACGGACCTAACATTCCAGGTTCCTGTGCAATATTGTTCTTCCCAGCATCGGACCTTGCTTCCATCACCAGTCACATTCCCAGCTGGGTGGTGGTGTTGCTTTGGCTTCATCTCTTCATTCTCGGGCTTTCCTGGAGGCTCAGACGGTAAAGCATCTGCCTATAATGCGGGAGACCCAGGTTTGATCCCTGGGTTGAGAAGATCCTCTGGAGAAGGAAATGGCAAGCCACTCCAGTACTCCTGCCTGGAAAATCCCATGGACAGAGGAGCCTGGCAGGCTACACAGTCCATGGGGGTCCCAAAGAGTTGAACACGACTAAGCGACTTCACTTTCACTTTTTCACTTTCTTCATTCTTTCTGGAGTTATTTCTCCACTGATCTCCAGTAGCATATTGGGCACCTACCGACCTGGGGAGTTCGTCTTTCAGTGTCCTATCTTTTTGCCTTTTCATATTGATCATGGGATTCTCAAGGCAAGCCTACTGAAGTGGTTTGCCATTCCCTTCTCCAGTGGGCCATATTTTGTCAGAACTCTCCACCATGACTTGTCCGTCTTGGGTGGCCCTACATGGCATGGCTCATAGTTTCATTGAGTTAGACAAGGCTATGGTTCATGTGATCAAATTGGTTAGTTTTCTGTGACTGTGGTTTTCAGTCTATCTGTTCTCTGATGGAGAAAGATAAGAAGCTTATAGAAGCTTCCTGATGGGAGAGACTGACTGAGGGGGGAAACTGGGTCTTGTTCTGAGGGGCAAGGCTAGGATCCGTAAATCTTTAATCCAATTTTCTGTTGATTGGTGGGGCTGTGTTCCCTCCCTGTTATTTACCTGGGGCCAAACTATGGCTGGAGAAGGCAATGGCACCCCACTCCAGTACTCTTGCCTAGAAAATCCCATGGATGGAAGAGCCTGGTAGGCTGCACTCCATGGGGTCGTGAAGAGTCGGACACAACTGAGTGACTTCCCTTTCACTTTTCAATTTCATGCATTGGAGAAGGAAATGGCAACCCACTCCAGTGTTCTTTCTTGGAGAATCCCAGGGACGGGGGAGCCTGGTGGGCTGCCGTTTATGGGGTCACAGAGTCGGACACGACTGAAGCGACTTAGCAGCAAACTCTGGTGGAGGTAATGAAGATAATGGTGACCTTCTTCAAAAGGTCCCGCGCAGGCACTGCTGCACTCAGTGCCCCCAGCCCTGCAGCAGGCCACCACTCACCCCTACCTCCACTGCAGACTCCTGGACACTCTCGGGCAAGTCTGGGTCAGTCTCTTGTGGGGTCACTGCTCCTTTCTCCTGGGTCCTTGTGCACAAGGTTCTGTTTGCACCCTCCAAGAGTCCATTTCCCAGTCCTATGTAAGTTCTGGTAGCTCTATGGTAGGGTTAATGGCGACTTCCTCAAAGAGGGCTTATGCCATACTCAAGTCTGCGGCACCTGGAGCCCCTGCCCCTGCAGCAGTCCACTACTGACCCGTACCTCCACAGGAGATGCTCAGACACAGTCCTGTCTCAATCTCAGAGGGGTTCCTGGGTCCTGGTGCACACAACATTTGTTTGAGCCCTCATAGCATCTCTGGTGGGAATGGGATTTGATTCTAAATGCAAATTCACCCCTCCTACTGTCTTGCTGGGGTTTCTCTGACCTTGGATGTGGGGCATATCCTTGGCCACGCCAGTGTCATGCTGCTTGCTACTCATTATATCCACTATTGTGGGCAGGAATCCCTTAGAAGAAATGGAGCAGCCATCATAGTCAACAAAAGAGTCTGAAATGCAGTACTGCAATCTCAAAAATGACAGAATGATCTCTGTCCATTTCCAAGGCAAACCATTCAATATCACGGTAATCCAAGTCTATGCCCCAACCAGTAATGCTGAAGAAGCTGAAGTTGAATGGTTCTATGAAGACGTACAAGACCTTCTAGAACTAACACCCCAAAAGATGTCCTTTTCATTACAGTGGACTGGAATGCGAGAGTAAGAAGTCAAGAAACACGTGGAGTAACAGGCAAATTTGGCCTTGGAGTACAGAATGAAGCGGGACAAGGGCTGACAGAGTTTTTCCAAGAGAATGCACTGGTCACAGCCAACACCCTCTTCCAACAACATGAGAAGACTCTACACGGACACCACCAGATGGTCAATACTGAAATCAGGTTGATTATATTCTTTGCATCAAAGATGGAGAAGCTCTATACAGTCAGCAAAAACAAGACCAGGAGCTGGCTGTGGCTCAGATTGTGAACTCCTTATTGCTAACTTTAGACTGAAATTGAAGAAAGTATGGAAAAACCACTAGATTAATTAAGTATGACCTAAATCAAATCCCTTATGATTATACAGTAGAAGTGAGAAATAGATTTAAGAGACTAGATCTGATAGACAGAGTACCTGATGAACTATGGATGGAGGTTCGTGACACTGTACAGGAGACAGGGAGCAAGACCATCCCCATGGAAAAGAAATGCAAAAAAGCAAAATGGCTATCTGAGGAGGCTATACAAATAGCTGTGAAAAGAAGTGAAAGGCAAAGGAGAAAAATCTGCATTTGAATGCAGAGTTCCAAAGAACAGCAAAGAGAGATAAGACAGTCTTCTTCAATGGTCAGTGCAAAGAAATAGAGAAAAACACTAGAATAGGAAAGACTAGAGATGTCTTCAAGAAAATCAGAAATACCAAGGGAACATTTCATGCTAAGATGGGCTCAATAAAGGACAGAAATGGTCTGGACCTAACAGAAGCAGGAGATATTAAGAAGCAGTGGCAAGAATACACAGAAGAACTGTACAAAAAAGATGTTCAAGATCCAGATAATCATAATGATGTGATCACTCATCTAGAGCCAGACATCCTGCAATGTGAAGTTAAGTGGGCCTTAGAAAGCATCACCACGAACAAAGCTAGTGGAGGTGATGGATTTCCAGTTGAACTACTTCAAATCCTAAAAGATGATGCTGTGAAAGTGCTGCACTCAATATGCCAGCAAATTTGGAAAATTCAGCAGCGGCCACAGGACTGGAGATGGTCAGTTTTCATTTCAGTCCTTAAGAAAGGCAATGCCAAAGAATGCCCAACTACTGCACAAGAGCACTCATCTCACACACTAGCAAAGTAATACTCAAAATTCTCCAAGCTAGGCTTAAGCAATATGTGAACCATGAACTTCCAGATGTTCAAGCTGGTTTTAGGAAAGGCAGTGGAATCAGAAATCAAATTGCCAACATCTGTTGGATCATCAAAAAAGCAAGAGAGTTCCAAAAAGAAAAGATCTACTTCTGCTTTATTGACTATGCCAAAGCCTTTAATAAAACTCAGCAGTGCCCACAGGACTAGAAAAGGTCAGTTTTCATTCCAATCCCAAAGAAAGGCAATGCCAAAGAATGCTCAAACTACTGCACAATTGCACTCATCTCATACGCTAGTAAAGTAATGCTCAAAATTCTCCAAGCCAGGCTTCAGCAATATATGAATGATGAACTTCCAGATGTTCAAGATGGATTTAGAAAAGGCAGAGGAACCAGAGATCAAATTGCCAACATCTGCTGGATCATGGAAAAAGCAAGAGAGTTCCAGAAAAACATCTATTTCTGCTTTATTGACTATGCCAAAGCCTTTGACTGTGTGGATAGCAACAAATTGTGGCAAATTCTGAGAGATAAGAATAACAGAACACCTGACTTGCCTTTTGAGAAATTTGTATGCAGGTCAGGAAGCAACAGTTAGAACTGGACATGGAACAACAGCCTGGTTCCATATGGGGAAAGCAGTACATCAAGGCTGTATATTGTCACCCTACTTATCTAACTTATATGCAGAATACATCATGAAAAACACTGGACCAGATAAAGCACAAGCTGGAATCAAGATTGCCAGGAGAAATAACAGTAACCTCAGATATGCAGATGATACCATCCTTATTGCAGAAAGTGAAGAAAAACTAAAGAGCCTTGATGAAAGTGAAAGAGGAGAGTGGAAAAATTGGCATAAAACTCAACATTCCAAAAACAAAGATCATGGCAACCAGTCCCATCACTTCATGGCAGATAGATGGGAAAACAGTGGAAAGAGTGGCAGACGTTACTTTTTGGGCTCCAAAATCACTGCAAGTGGTGCCGGCAGCCATGAAATTAAAAGATGCTTACTCCTTGGAAGAAAAGTTATGTCCAACCTAGACAGCATATTGAACATCAGAGACATTACTTTGCCAACAAAGGTCAGTCAAGACTAGACGGTAGTCTAGTAGTCATGTATGGATGTGAGAGTTGGACTATAAGGAAACCTGAGGGCTGAAGAATTGATGCTTTTGAAATGTGGTGTTAGAGAAGACTCTTGAGAGTTCCTAGGACTGCAAGGCGATCCAACTAGTCCATCCTAAAGGAAATCAGTCCTGAATATTCATTGGAAGGACTGATGCTGAAGCTGAAACTCCAATCCTTTGTCACCTAATGCAAAGAACTGACTCATTTGAAAAGACACTGATGCTGGGAAAGATTGAAGGTGGGAGGAGAAGGGGACGACAGAGGATGAGATGGCTGGATGGCATCACCGACTCTATGGACATGAATTTGAGTAAACTCCGGGAGTTGTTGATGGACAGGGAGGCCTGGCATGCTGCAGTCCATAGGGTCAAACAAAGATTGGACACGACTGAGTGACTGAATTGAACTGAAGAAATTATTATTCACCTAGGATACTTGTGGTCATTGTTTTTGAGGTATCTTAAAAACAGTTTTTAATTAAGGAAATACTGCATTTAAACCAACTCACAGAAGTACCATTTGGACCATATAAAGGAACACGTTGATGTTTATTTTTTATTCTGATTCATTAACAAATATACTTAAAAGTATATCATTTTGGTTTGTGACAGCTAGCTTTTACCATAAGCACATTCCTAAAATCAGTTTAAATCTTAAAACAGGAACAAGATGGAGATTCTAGGCTTTTAATTTGAGCTGATTTTGCCTTGGCGGACAATCTTTCTTATAGACCTTTTTATTTTCTCTCTTAATTCTTCTAATCTTGAAAATCTCCTTATGATTTTGATTTCTTTTCTTACTTCCTAGTTACTGTACACTACTCAGATGGGTAACCTTGTTTTCATTCTTCAAGCATTTTTAAAAAATTCCTTGCTTTTCTTCTTTAGACTTAATTTCCCAATCTAGCTGAAACTAACAATGTTCTATCAAGGGACATTTAAATATCATAGCTTGTCATAGCACTCAAGACATATGGTATATTTATCATCCTAAAAGTTTTTTAGTTTTTCTTCTGAATTGCCCTCTGAATCTGCTTTCTGGCTCAATTACTAAAACAAAACAAAAAATGAATAAAATGAAGACAAAACTAGATTTTCCAGACATTTTATGGGTAAATCTTTCATTTGCTTCTAATAATTTCACTCAGATTTCCCTTACTGGGGGAGGGGATGTGAGCTATTCAAACCTCCTGGTTTTGAAGAGAAGTTAGTAAGTAATATTTGGGCATTTCAAAATTGTGTTTTAATATAGTACATGGAAAGATGAAAAATTACTGTAATAATACATTTTCCCTTATAAAATGCCTTTTTTTTCCTTTTTAGAGGCTGTGTTTTATGCCACATCATCCTGTTTACGAAGCAAAAAACTAAAATCCTACTTCCACTGTGTACAAGATAACTACTATACACAACTTGCAACTGAATCAAAACTGAACTGAATCACAGTTTAGAGAAGAAAACTAAAGGTGGCTTTTGCTGCTACTGGTTTTACTCAGCACTAAAGACAAATCCTTGCAAGTGTTGTTTACACAGTACAAAATCCTTTTAAAGTCATAGTGGAACATGACTGGTATCTGACCCAGCCTTTAGGGCTTCTTAAACACCTGTGGATTTATGGAGTTCAGATGTCTACAAGGGTCTGTGTGGAAGTTCATTCAGAAACCTGGAGCCCCAATAAAATGATCTGTTGACATGGGCAATCTGTTTTTGTTCCTCTATAGTCCAATCAGCCTTTTGAGCTAGGAAATTGATTAAGATTTAAGAAGGTATTTTTAAATAATTAGGTTTAATTATAAAATATGGAGGTATTTTTTATTTCATTATGTGATTTAATCTTTGAATTTTTAAAAAGAATTTGTAAAATCCAAATCAACAGACAATTTATTCCCCTACCTTATGTGTGTATAAGTAGCCCCCAGCAGGTATACACAAACATCTGGTGAGGGGAGCTGGTCCTTTCATACTGAAGACTTACATAGTTTAAAACATGAAAATCTATACTCTTTGGAAACTTATACCCTTTAAGAATGATCAAATATAGCCACAAAGTTGTCTTAGTTTGCTCTATTACAATTACTTTCATTTGGGGATTTGATTTAGTCTTTTGAAAATTAGAGGGACCCTGATTTAGGGAACATTTCAGTCTTATTTCAGAGAGTTGAAATGAGCTTATTTTATAATTGTTAAACATGTGTCTTCCATTTCCATATGTCTATTAAAAGCTTTATGAAAGGAAATATGGTTAAAAACACCTTGTTTAAAATCAAACATCAAGTCACATCCAATCTAAAAAGCACTCTGGTCAACATATCTCCCATTTTTACTCTCTAATCATTCTGACTGATGATATGTGTGGAGATGTGGGTAAGACTTCCCTGTGTCTAGTTTCTTGATTCTGTTTACACGTTGCTCTTTTTTTTTTTCTTTTCTGAAAAATAATATACATCCCCATGCAGTTTGGGGTCTATGCAGTGTTATCATTGAAAGAATAAATTACCCTGGAGTAGAAATAGTTGCTTATTATCAGAAAATAATTTGGCTTATTTATGTACCTTTCTGTGCCTTTTAAAAAATTTACTCCGGGAATATTCTATAATTTGCCAGTACACTTCTATGCGTCTGCAAGGACAAAGATGTTGGAGCCTTCATCATGGCTGCTTCATATTCTTGACTGATTCGTCTATCCTGTTAGGATATACCAACCAAGGACCTTTTCTGAAGTGGGTTAAACAAGATTCAATATAAAAGGCACTCATCACTCCTAACTTGA
Organism: Madoqua kirkii; assembly: GCA_006408675.1. Taxonomy (NCBI): domain Eukaryota; kingdom Metazoa; phylum Chordata; class Mammalia; order Artiodactyla; family Bovidae; genus Madoqua; species Madoqua kirkii. The sequence continues at coordinate 2,139 of SJYC01066666.1, read as the reverse complement.
ACATAAAAATCTGAATAGAGGGTTTCATCAGAGGCTACATAAGACAGATACAGTTTTTAGAAATGATCCTAAGATGTTCATGTTAGGTTTGGGTTTAGGTTTCCTAAAACAGCTCATGGAGAATTGTTTTATTGGCAAGTCCTTGTTCTGGGGATTATAGTTTGCTCCCCTTCTTGGTGTCACATGGTAGTCAACTTTCTAGAGTAAATTTGAAGAAAAACCAAATAAGAAAAATTATCCTTCAGGCTTGGGTATATTCATACATTAATATATTGGAGAAAGCAAGAGAAGTCAAGGAGAAGATGGTGCCCAATTTAAGAGTAGAGTGATGTACAATAAGTCTCTGTGCACTTAATGTAAAATGTAAGATTGTGTATAATGCAGGTGTAAGGCTTAAAAAGATAATATAAAAGAAGGAATTATTTATATCTACAAACAGAATCTTATCTAAGGTCTGCTGTGTTCATAAATACGAAGTAATGATATATTACTGCTGTGATATATCATATCAATTTCATACTTACTATTATTCTTCTAACATAAAGCACTGATAGTGACTGAAATACAACTTAACAGTAAAGAAAAATATCCAGTGAATTATTTTATAGTAGAGTTGATGCTTAAGGCAATCAGTACATACCTCTAATTCAGATATTTTGGCTTTGCTTAAGAATCATACAGACAAAAGAAGATATAAATGGCTGTTTGCATCATTTCTGTATAATAAATTATATATATGAGTTCAGATAAAAGAAGAAAGTAATTTTATATTTTTGAATTAAAAAAATCTTTAATACACACATTTTACTTGAGTAGTAAAAAATAATAAACATATTTTAAAATTTATTTATTTTTAATTGAAGGATAATTAATAATATAAATTTTGAAAGAGGATACTGAAATGGATCCTCCACTAGCACTTTTCCAAGGGAAAGCAATGCAGAAACATATAATGCTTTATTCAAACATTTTTGAGGCCACAAAGTGTATTCTATTTTCTATGTCAGAAATAGTTACTGTGTTTCTACTAAAGACCAAATAACTGCTTAATGCAGTCATAGCAGAGCTAAAATATCAAATATTTTGATATTTTAAAATAATACAAGCAGTTGGTGTATTGGACTTTTATTTTTTCAAGGCCATGTTTAGCCTTGTATAGATACAGACTTTTCAGGCTGAAGCAGGGATTAGTGAGGTCTGTTAAGAGACAAAGAGCTGTTGAAAACAAAAGTCGCCAACACAATGTGTCTGGAAACATCAATGGAATACATAGATCTGGGTGGGAAGGTTCTAAGGATTTGCTGGTAATTGGCTTGAAAAGGGGGAAGTGGATCTGGATGAAATAGAGGGGAAGAAACAGAGAAGGGCTAACTATTTAAGGAGAGTAGAAATAAGGAGTAGGAAACCAAGGAATCAACATAGGTATAGCTACAAAGTAGTTGGATGTACTCTGCCATTTTCAAAGTGTTTTCTGACCCTCTTGAAAACAAGACCATACTGTAAATGGGGCCAAAAGTGGGTTAGGGAACATTGTAACCTCATTTCACCTTATTTAGCTATGTGCCAGAGATCTCAGCAGGTAGTTCAATTAACTTCCACTAGTTAAATGAGAAGAAAATGAGGTTACCCAGATTAACAAAACAAAACTCTTGGTTCTCCTCCAAAACAGAGGCAGAAGGCTGCTGGTGCCCATAGCCAGTTGAGCCCCAGGCAACTGCCCATTTGCCCAGGAGCTTCTGAGCTAAGTAAGGCCCATAGCTCCTCCCTGCAACTTACCAGAGACCATTGAAACAACCTCAGAAGGAGGACTAAGCATTAAAAGTGATGTTGAATATTGTATTCTTCTAATTCATTTCCCTCTCTTTATGGAATTCACGCACAACCTTTGTGGGAAAAATACTTTCCATGTGATTTTGCATCAGAGATCATTTGAACAAGAAAGTTTTGTTTCCTAAGGCTTGAATTTTGTTGAATTATTTCCCTGTTGACAGTTTATTGGGTTTCCTATTTCAAAAACTGTAATTAACTCCTCTATTATTTTCACAAATAATTTTTCCATATTTACAGTTATTTTTAATACAATTAAAATAATTGTCACTAGACACTGATAGAAATAACTGAAAAATATTTAATGAACAA
>SJYC01066665.1:0-12106 GCA_006408675.1 Madoqua kirkii | reverse complement strand
TTGTTAGTGTTACCCGAAGTTCAAAATAAATTTTTCTGATTTGTATCTATTGTCAACAGTATTTGAGTAGCTTTACTGATAATGATTGATTTTAGCAAGGAAAGAAATAACATAAATGCTGAAATATACATATGATCTAATATGAGAATACAAAAGTTTAGGGCATCTCCTCATTACTATAAATATGTTGATAAAATTATAAGTGGTAGTTAACTTATTTTAAGGCAGTGTACTGTGATGGTTGAATGTGGGCACTCATCAGCCAGACTAGCATGAATTCCTGCACTGCTTGATCTAGCCTCTTTGTACCTACAAAACAGGTTTAATAAAAGTGATGCATCAGATAATTTTGTTGTGAGAATAAAATTAATATATAAAAAGCAATCAGTAGTTAAATAATGAATGCTAGCTATTACTCTTGGTCTATGATGATGATGATGAAGAAGAAGAAACAAGTAAAGCTGAAAAAATATGTACTTATTTTTCCCCAATATGTTTATCTACACTTCCTGCTATTTATAAAATATTTCCCAACTGTTTTATATAGAGGTAGGGTACGTTTACATCATATGTTCTGAAATAAAACTTATATTTGACATATTTCTCTACTTGAGGGTGAATTGTCAAGATAAATACCATATAGTTCCTAACTGATCTACTAAGAATATTTCAGTTTTGTCTGACAATACTAGATTAAGCATCTACATTTTTGATATAAAAAAGAAATGAAGATAACTAACATTTACTGTGCCAAATACCTGATCTTTTACTTTTCAAGTCTTCATAATAATCACATAAGTATAATATGATTTTGTCTATTTTATAAATGATAAAACTAGGCTCTGAAAAGTTTAGCTATAAGACCAAAGTACCATGCTCAATAAATGTCTGAGGCCCTTACTAATGCCTAAGGCCTCCTCATTGCCCTTGTTGGTTGTTTACTAGGTGAGAGATTATGGTCAGTCTAGAACCACTTAGCAGGTTTCCACCTTTGTGTTGTATACCAGGGACTGGGCTTGAGATCTGCCTACTCTGTCATCAGCTGGGTGACATCAGCCCATAACTCAGCTTGTCTGGATTTCAGCTTCCTCACCTATAAAATTCAGAATTGTCATGGGAACAAAATTTGACAAGGTCCAGAAAATAGTATGCATACAATTTGAGATATAACTATGACATGTAATGATAATTTTAAAAGAATAGTCTCAAAGTTGAGAGAATAAATAAAGACATATAATAGGTTGCATAGAGTATTATAAAACATGAAGTATTTTTTTTGTTTTGATTTTTGTTTTTCTCCTGTTATGCCAGACTATTTTTTTTAATTTAATACTTTATTCTATTTTACAATACTGTATTGGTTTTGCTATACATTGACATGAATCAGCCACAGGTGTACACGATCTCCCAATGCCAAAGCCCCCTCCCACCTCCCACCCCACACCATCTCCCGGGATAATCCCGTACACCAGCCCCAAGCATCCTGTATCTTGTATTGAACATAGACTGGCGCTTCACTTCTTATATGATAGTATACAAAAACATGAAGTAATTTTAATTTGCCCTATTACATTCTCTGTCTCCAAATCTTAGGTTATTTGATACCTAGAGAGTATATAAAGGGGCTTCTGCTGCTGCTGCTGCTAAGTCGCTTCAGTCGTGTCTGACTCTGTGCGACCCCATGGACTGCAGCCTAGCAGGCTCCTCTGCCCATGGGATTTTCCAGACAAGAGTACTGGAGTGGGTTGCCATTGCCTTCTCCGATATGGGGCTTAGGAAGAAATTTTTAAAAAGGCAAATATTTTAGTCAAAAACTCTAATATTGGGGGAAAAACCAAGAAACAAACAATTTGGTTATAAAATAAATTAAAATGCTATTTATGTAATTACCTTAAAGCACAACACATATCAAGATAATTTTTAAAGAAAAATAGGTTAAATACTGATGGTACGAAAACTGTATAGAAAAACAGAATACATTAAGCTCTTACATGTAATTCAGTTTTAGATAATAGCACTCATGTTATTAACGGAGAACTGCAATGAAATACAATGCATCGAAAAAGCATCTCATTTTTTGTCCCACTGAAACAAGGGAAAAAAATCCTCAGATAAATGCATGCAGATCCTAATATTTTTCTCATAGCTTGCAATGGTCAAATGCCACCAAAAATACTAAGGGCAATCAGCACAAACTTTTAACCCCAGAGGAAAACTGATGCCCATGTAAAGACTTGTTTGGGGTGCATATTATTAAGAAAAATCTGAACACTGCTACTATTAATAAGATACAAATTGTAGCACATCAAACTAGAAGGAACCTTGAATGCATTTGCTGGGAATTGCTTAAAGCTTAAACATCAGGGACTTGAAACAAACTGTTCTTATCACCTTTTTCTAAACAGAGATTTAAATTTACAATGAAAGTGCCAGCACCAGCGGCACTTAAAGAAAGCATCACATGTCTCCACGAGCTCCGAGAAAATGGAATGGAGCCCAGTTCAAGCTGGAGGTGTTGTCTTGCTCTAGCCAGCTGGGTGACACCAAGCTGAAAGTGATGAGGTGCTAATTACGGAGGATGAACAGTCTTGTTGTAGGCAACTGCCAGTGGCCTCCACAGAATCAGCTAGAACCCTAGAAATACTGCCCAGCCTCCTTGGCCACAGGAACCAAGCATGAATTCCAGCATCTCTTATCTGATACCTTTCAGAAATTTCCCACTATGGTTTTAGTTAGAGATGATGATTCTTCTTGTTTATTGCACCTATTTACCACTCCTCCTAAGAAACAATAACCACATGATGCAAAGTGTTGAGCACAGACCCCTTATGAAAGCAGAGATATAGACAACAACTACTAGATTAAAAAAAATTAAAAACAAATGAAAACCCAAGCTGCACATAATGTAGATTACTATACCTATGGAAAAAAGCAAAAATCATACCCAAAATACAAAATACATTCTCTTCAATTTTGCAGCACAGTGTCAGTTTTTTTCCATCACATTTTTACCCTTCCTCCTATTGAAACTACACAAATGAACTACATTTAGTAACAGATCATTTAGAAATGTTTGCAGCAGACCTGGTAACTGCCCTTCAAAACAGAGCACATGACATGACCTAAGGCAGTCTACTGAGCGCCGAAGAATTGATGCTTTTGAAATGTGGTGTTGGAGAAGACTCTTGAGAGTCCCTTGGACTGCAAGGAGATCCAACCAGTCCATTCTAAAGGAGATCAGCCTTGGGATTTCTTTGGAAGGAATGATGCTAAAGCTGAAACTCCAGTACTTTGGCCACCTCATGTGAAGAGTTGACTCACTGGAAAGGACTCTGATGCTGGGAAGAATTGGGGGCAGGAGGAGAAGGGGACGACTGAGGATGAGATGGCTGGATGGCATCATGGACTCGATGGACGTGAGTCTGAGTGAACTCCGAGAGATGGTGATGAACAGGGAGGCCTGGTGTGCTGCGATTCATGGGGTCGCAAAGAGTCGGACACGACTGAGCAACTGAACTGAACTGAAGGCAGTCTAACCACTAAAATGCAGAAAACATGCTTTTTTCCTATTTAAAATAACTTTATCAAAGTTTTCCTGATGTTGCACTGTTTAATATATGGTGCATTGATCTAATCTGTAATATATTTACACACTATGTGTCTCTTCAGTTTTTAATATGATTAGTAAGCAGACTACTGAATCTATCATCTAAATGAGGCAGTGCCAGGAAATATTGTTCTGTGTGAAGTTTAGGAGTTTGTATAGTCTAAATTTCTTGTCTACCCAAAGACTTCTATAGCAGTTGTGAGCCATTGCTCTGCTAGCAAACTTGATTCTTTGCTGTATAATGTCTTTTTTAAAGATTTTTTAAATAAACTGACAGAAACCTTATCTTCACATAATCACAATGCATGTTCCAGTTCTTCCCTCTATAGAAACATAATAAACCCACCTCTCCTTATACATGTTTCCCTCAGATTGACATGAAAATGTTATTTTCTCTCAAAATATTTAGACATCAGTAATAATCCTGGCTCTGTGATGTTAGCCTCGTGTCCTTTTAGGCAAGTTACTTAACCTGTTAGCACCTTCATTTCTTATTTTAAAATAGATACCATAATCCATCTGGAGGGTTGTTGTGCTCCTTGTATGATATGCATATGTAAAGTGTAGCAAAATGTATGGTGGGTATAGAGTATTTGTTCAAGAGTTGCCAGGAATTGTCAATCAGTCTGGGGAACAGTAGGGAAAGTGGCTCTATGAACAGAGTAAATCAATCTTATTTGAAGCAAGTTGAACTGAGGTGTGTGTAGGACAACCATGGGTATTTCTACCAGCAGCTAGAAGACAGGCCAACATTTAGGCTCTCTAGACCAGGCAGACAGATTTGGGCGTCATATAAAACTATGGTTGAAAATGGTAATGGCAGTCCATGGTTATCATTAACATATCTGAAGCCAAACATTTGGAATGAGAAAGCTGAGGACAGAATCTAAGAAAATATTGTCAGAGTAGGAGGTACCGGATGAGGAGCTTAAGAAAGATATAGTATGACTACCAAAAATCCCCAAAGATTCTTACTTTAAAATAACATAATGTTACCTGAAAGAAGGTACAGTGAAAGGTGTGCAGTCATGAGCTGTAAACTGGATGTGTAGCAAATCTTTAAGTAGAAACAGTGAAATTTCAACAGAATGTAATGGCATCCATGGTAAGAAGCTGAGAGGTTAATGGAAACAGAAAAATGGAAGGTAGGTGGGCACATATTCTTTCAATAAATTTGAGCAAAAGAAGGAAGAAGGATCTTGGCATGAGGGGAGAGACCATAGATGGCTTTTACTTTGGAAAGGAAAAAGGCTGTTGTTTCCATAGTAAAGATAATTCATCTTTTTCTCTTCTTTCTGAGCACTAGGAGAATATTTGCCTAATACCTAGATTTATAGGATATTAAGTACTCTCTTCAATTCTGTTTTTACTTAAAGTTGCCCATCAGTCATGTATTCAAGTTGTCTCAGTTGTTTAAGGAATAATAGTGAAGACCTCAAAGATGTGAATTAGTATGAAATAGTCAAATTATCTTTTTCATCTCCTTTTCTTTTTCTTCTCTGGGTTTATGTTCTTTCCAAACCACATATTTGTTTTAAATTTAAATGTCTAGTAGAAAGAATTTTTTTTCTCAGTTTAAAAAATAAATTCAGAACTAGTTCCTCAATGTTGGCATTGCTAGAATTCTCTGACATTGATGGTGACTTTTCTTCCTCTGAACACTCAACTGCTTTTTTGTTTGTTTGTTTTGGTAGAGAACTTTACCTTCTAAAATAGAGATGGGAATACACAGCTTTTGTGATCTTACTTCCCCATTCTTGCATCACGATCATGACACTCTTTCCTACATAGATTGTAGTAGCCCTTTTCTAAAGAACTTACTCCAAGAAGCCACTATTAACTCAGGCTGACACTTGAATTGACAACAATTTGATATCCTTACACTTTGTTCCTTTTCTATCTATTTGATCCACTTGTCCCAGTCCTTTATCCCTACTGCTTTGTCTTTTATACCTCTCTGCTCATCTCCTCTCAAAGATTATCCCTTTAAATTGTTGTTTTTCTCCTTTAGACAGATGAAATCATTTATAAAATTATTAATGTTTGCAGCATTCTCTTTTTTTACCATCCATTAAATAATGGAAATTAGATTAAATTTTGCCACATTTTTATTTCAAGAAGTAGAGAAACAGAAGTTCCTAATTCCTTTTCATAAAATATCCTAAAACATGCATGTTCAAATTCTTTTTTTTCCATTTATTTTTATTGGAGAATAATTGTTTTACAACAATGTGTTAGTTTCGGCTCTATAGCAAAGTGAATCAACTATACATATACACATATCCCCTCTTTTTTTGAATTTCCTTCCAGTTTAGGTCACCATAAAAGTTTTTTGAGAAAGATCTCATGAATTTAGCTTTAAGGTGAGCAGTTACCTTTGAAAAAAGATGTCTGGCAGCAAAGAGAAAGAAAGCTGCAGGGACACGGTGTAGAGTAATGGAAGCCATGATGGTCAACCTGGGCTCTGAGGAAGGGCTATTTATCCACACAACTCAGCTGGATTCCCATCCCCAGATAAAAGAACTAGTGCCATCTTATATTTTGAAATACAGCAATCATGAATATGTTATGGATATATTTTTATGCCTATGAGTATATTTGAGGACGGGAAGGCAACCCACTCCAGTGTTCTTGCCTGGACAATCTCATGGATAGAGGAGCCTGGCGTGCTACAGTCCACAGGGTCGCAAAGAGTCGGATACAACTGAAGTAACTTAGCAAGCATGCATGCATGAATACATTTTTCAAGAATGTTCAGCCACAGATCTTTTTTCTTAACTATTAATGCAAATTTAACATTTTATTATATCTTTGTTGATTCTGAAGTACAAATATTGACGTCAGTGAACTCTAGAAACGAAGTAGAACACCGATGACTTATTGACAGAAACTTAAATAACTCATCACGTTGACTCTCAGGCCCTGAGTCCTCAGTGCAGGGATCACAAATTATTTAATAATGTGTTTTGCTGGGGAAGGTTAGACTTTAAACAGGCGGCAGCTTATATTTCTGTTAAAGTTACAACCTTTGTCAATTTTACTTGAATCTACATGAGATAATGAAAAGTGCTCATCATATTCAAAACTCAAACAAAATGACCAGTAATGAAAAAAACAAAGGTAATTGGCCATGAATTATGGAAGAAATTTTACTGTGGATCTTACGAACGAAAAGAGGTTCAATAACTCTGAAAACACTGGAAATATTTTAAGTAGCACAAGCCTTAATGTGAGACTATTGGATGGGAAAATTTAGGAGTTTTTGATAGTATAGTATCATACAATGATTTGACTATACTCTATAATTTCTAAAATGGACTGCATTTGCTGAACTGACCAGCAATCCCTCCCCTTACCTACCAGCCACTTTATGCTTGTTAAATGACATAGACATTGCTTTTCCCAACAGAAGTATTAAGTTCATTGAACATGCTAGACTCCATACATACAAAAGGAAGCACTTTCCCTCCAGTTACTGCTTTCAGTCTTACAATGTCAGATTCATTTATTCATCCATTCAGCCAACCTTTATTTTATACCTACTATGTGCCAAGCACTATTTTAGGCCACTTAGAGTACGCAAGTGTAAACAAAACAACATAGACAAAACAAATCTGACTTCCTGGAGCTTAAATTCTAATGGAAGAGACAGACAATAAATAATAGATATTTTAAAGCCTCTGAACTTGAAAATATTCCATATATTTTCTGGTCATTTTTTTATGTATTAGAAGTATCATTTGCAGTACAGTTCTATCCCAATCAAAATGTTCATTTCAAATCCTATTAAAGCCTTTCTTTTCTCCAGGTCAAGTCTGTTCACATTAGAAAACCTCCAATAGGGAGAGGGTGAGTGGTCACTTCTTTCTACCTCTTTGCTTGCCCTTCTCTTCCCCTTACCAACTCCAGCCTCTGACTTTCATTGGTAAGAAACACAGGTTAGGTTTTTCTAAAAGCTTTCTTCCAACTTCAGCTCTATGTAACAGGGGAGAGATTTGCCTAAGGGTTTCTGTAGGCATCTATATAATCTGAGGTGTCAGTCTTTCCTTTGGATCTGTAGCTTGATCTGAAAAAAGGATTCTGTTCTGAAGTTCTTTGTTTGATTAAAGTGGGGAGAAAGCACATCCCTTGTTGAATGGAAGGAAGATGACACAGTGCTACATTGATAGGGCTATATTTCCTTTAAAAGCATTCTTCACTCTCTTGTTTTACAATATTAAGTTAGAAATGGGTGATATGATTAGGGTCACAAAACCATTTTTGAGATCTGTAAACAAGCCTCTCTTAGATACTACATGACTGTGCTATCCAATAGAAATATAATGCAATCCATACATAAAACATAAAAGCTTCTTTCAGTCACATTTAAAAAGTCAAAAGAAAGAAGCAAAATTAATTTTAATAATATATTTCATTCATCCTAATTAGTTGAAAGTTTTATTATTTCAATGCATATGAACAAAAATATTAAAAAGATATTTTATATTTTTTTCATATCAAGTCTTTGAAAACTGGTATACACTTAGTGCATATCTCAGATCAACTAGCCATATTCCATGTGTTCAATAGACTCATGTACCTGATACCTACCCTGGAATGTCCAGGGCTAGTCCCTCTCTTGAAAGTAAGGTAACTATTACTTTTTATTCTCACTTTTTGGATCTTAACTGAAACTAGGGCAGTTAGATAAATCAATTCAGCCTCCGAACCTGCACAAATCTTTCTTGCATGCCTCATTCCCTCTGTCAGTCTCCTATCACTGTTATCCCCACCCCCACATTTGATTTGCTTGCACTGGATGGATGATGATCCAGCCAGGACACGCACGTAACAGTCTCTGGAGTCTTAACTGTGAAGAAAATTTCCATAAAATAATTGGGATACTAATCAGTGGGTCTTCAAATAGAACTTCTTGCTCTCAGTTTCTTTCATACCCCCTCCCCCCAAACCCCAATATTTTTACCTACTCTTTCTCCCTAAGGGTTTCCCTAGTGGCTCAGAGGTTACAGCGTCTGCTTTGAATGTGGGAGACTCGGGTTCTATCCCTGGGTTGGGAAGATCCCATAGAGAAGGAAGTGGCAGCCCACTCCAGTAATCTTGCCTGGAAAATCCTGTGGAGGGAGGAGCCTGGTAGGCTACAGTCCATGGAATCGCAAAGAGTCGACACCACTGAGCGACTTCACCTTCACTCTCACTTTTCTTCCTAAAGTATTTAATATGTTAAATTATAATCTTACATAAAATATTGCCACCTTGAAAAGTGGCTGGAGGAAGCAGGCAAAGAAAACCAGAAACTTTCTTATATTGTCCTAAAACTTTATTCCTTTCCTAAAATTTCATTGTGCTGCGTTTGGTTCCTCAGTTGTGTCTGACTCTTTGGAACCCTATGGACTGTAGCATGCCAGGCTCCTCTATCCATGATTCTCCAGGCAAGAACACTGGAACGGGTTGCCATTTTCTATTCCAGGGGCTCTTCCCCACCCAGGGATCGAACCCACTTCTCTTGGGTCTCTGCACTGGTAGGTGGGTTCTTCACCACTACCGCCACCGGGGAAGCCACCCCTCCCCCAGCCATTTTGTTTAGAATTGGGGCTTAGCATTGTAGGGTACTACCAGAACACATAACAGATATTTAGACTAAAGAATTTTTTAAGCTAGTGGTTTTTCCAAGTTCTCTTGTTAACCTTTTAGGCTAAAATACACAGATAAGCTATGTGACATGTATTCAGAGCATGTAAAGTTTGAATTGGGAAAAATATCTAGTACCTCCCTCAGATATAGATAATATGGCTCTTTTTCTTTTGCCCTCTCTTTATTTGATTTTTTGTTTGTTTGTTTTGAGAATCCCATGGAGGGAGGAGCCTGGTAGGCTATAGTCCATGGGGTCTCAAAGAGTTGAACACAATTGAGCAACTTCACTTCACGCAGCCTGATAATCAACAACTCAGTTCAAAAACAGGATCCAGAAAGCACGATGGCCTCTCCTAGGGGCCCTGGGGGAACTAGGGGTGTCAGAATTAATGATGGCAGCACTAGAGGATCCATTCTTTGGAGAGAATAGCATGCAGACCCTGGGCAACTTGTGCCTCATAGGCGTTCAGTAAATATTTGAGGAGAAAGTTCTCTGCTTGGGAAATAAGAGAGAAATAAGATATTTTATACGCAGATTCTAGTTTCTATTAAAAGTTACCCTTGGTGGACTTCTTTGGTGGAATAGTGGCTAAGACTCTGCCCTCCCAATGCAGGGGGCCTTGGTTTGATCCCTGGTCAGGAAACCAGATCCCACATGCCACAACTAAGAGTTCAAAGGCCACAACTAAGACCCAGCACAGCCAAATAAATTGTGTGCTGTGCTCAGTCGTGTCCAACTCTTTGTGACTGCTTGTACTGTAGCCCTCCAGGGTCCTCTGTCCATGGGATTCTCCAGGCAAGAGTACTGGAGTGAGTTGCCATTTCCTACTCCAAGGGATTTTCCCAATGCAGGGTTCTTAATCCATGTCTCTTGCATCTCCTGCATTGGCAGGTGGATTGTTTACCACTGCACCACCTGGGAAGCCCATTAAAATACATAGATAAACAAATGGAAATAAATATATTTTTTGAAAAAGTTACCTTGGGCCATTTGTCTTTTTGCATCCATAAAAGCAAGGTAGGTTACCAGTGGCCTTAGGGGAGGGAGCCATCTTTAAAAATTCAGCCAGGATTCTCTATCCTGCCACATCTGCTTGAACTGACAATCTGATCCAAAAATTGGGCCTCAATATGTGAGGGAAAGTCAGTGCAAGAAAATTATAGGTCTCACTTATTTGGACTAAGTGAGCCTCCATGAAAGGATCATCCAAGGTGTCTATTTGACCACCAAACAAGGCCAGTTCTTTGGACATAACATTTTTAGAAAGTGTTTTTGTTCAGTTATGAATAATAAAGATCTAATTGTGTTTCTGCAAGTAAAATATGTGGGAAAATCCAACTAAAGCAATTACATTATGCCTATATAAACTTTTCTTAGCAATTTTAATTTGATTTTGGCATAAATCTCTGTTCTTATTCAACAGCTCTTTACAGTTAGATGAGGTGAATCATTTCAGTTTTCAAGGGAGTGAATTCCATAAGCATTACAGTAAAATGCTCTGAAATCCTTTAATATTAAAATACCTTGCAAAGGGAATACATTATTTAATCATTAAATAGGATATTAATGAATCTTTATTAAAACGTCCAGATAAACATTGTATTGACATCTAGTGGCTATAAAGGCTGATAACAGATATATTATTTCAAAAACACATGGAGCATCTTAATATGATATGGTTCCGTTTAACATTCTCTTAACTGAAAAACAGGCAAAGTATACATAATATTGACTACTGCTAATGTATTGATAAGAAACTATAAAATCTCTTTCTATTGATATGGTAAATGTTGGGAGTGGATTTGGATGATCTCAAAAAGAATCATATCTGAGCTGCCCAAGAATTCTATAGGAAAAATACTGATATGCTTGGTAATAGGTTTACTATGCTGTGCTGTGTCGCTCATCTCTGTTTGACTCTTTGTGACCCCATGGACTGTAGCCCACCAGGCTCCTCTGCCCATGGACTTCTCCAGGTAAGAGTACTGAAGTGAGTAGCCTTTCCCTTCTACAGGGAATCTTCCCAACTCAGGGAAAGAACCTAGGTCTCCTGCATTTGAGATGGTTTCTTTACCATCTGAGCCACCAGGGAAGCCCAAGAATACTGGAGTGGGTAGCCTATCCCTTCTCCAGGAGATCTTCCCGACCCAGGGATCGAACCAGGGTCTCCTGAATTGCAAGCAGATTGTTTTACCAGTTGAGCTGCCAGGGAAGCCCTATAGGTTTACCAAGACATGTCAACAGAACTAACGCCAATTGCCATTCATACAGTACCTCTTATGTCCCAGCCTTGCAATGTGCTTAACAGATCTCATGTCTTTTAGACCTTAAAATTTTGCTCCAAATAAGATATTGGTTACACCTGTCTGTTACCAGTGAGGAAACAGACCATAAGTGGCTGAGTTACATGCTGAGGGTATATACAACTAGCAAAGCCATACTCAAGATCTGAAACAAATCTGTTTCAGGTCCAAATGCTGAAAAAACACTTTTCTTTCTATAAATCTACAAGTAACTGTGTGTGTTACTGACTTCATCTAAAGTTTACCAATTACTTAAGTTAATTAAATGTCATTTTATTTTAGTTTTTAAAATAATTTATTATTTTTATTTGTCTCTGCCACGTCTTAGCTGGGGCATGTGGGATCTAGTTCCCTGCCCAGGGACTGAACCCAGGCCTCCTGCATTAGGGAGCTTGGAGTCTTAGCCACTGAACCACCAGGGAAGTCTCTAAATAAGTCATTTCAAAACTCACTGAAACTCACTTTGTGACATTTTTAACTTGTGACAACCGAATCTTGTTTTTTGATTCTTAAGCAATAATTTTTCTCATATGTTATTATGACTTTATTTCTACATCCAAAACT
>SJYC01066664.1:0-14490 GCA_006408675.1 Madoqua kirkii | reverse complement strand
CCCAGTCATGTATTTGAAATCGCACTGCCCCATTCTGCTGACGGGACTAAGACACTGAAGGGCTGAAACTCTCCGTACTCTGCCCTCACCCTCAGTGGTGGATGTGGAGTACAAAGAGGAACACAGACAAATTCTCAGCAGCACTAAATTTTAGATAGGGAAGGGACCTAAACGCCCATTTAAAAGTAAGTCCATGCACTAGTGACCTCTAAGCATCTCCTATCATCTGTGCTTTGGTTAAACAATCTGGATTTTAAAGGTCTTAGAAAAAATAAAACCTAAAAAATTCCAAATGAGTGCATTTCTGTAGGCATTTGGGCCATTAAAGTCCATTTTATAGAAGCAGCTATTAGTCGCGAGGTGACTAATGCTGTGTTACACTCCTTCAGGCGTCTGACTCTTTTCGACCCTGAGGACTGCAGCCCGCCAGGCTCCTGTGTCCACGGGATTCTCCGGGCAAGAGCCTGGAGTGAGTTTCCGTTTCCTTCTCCCGGGGATCTTCCCAGCCCAGGGATGGGCCCCTCGGTTCTCACGTCCCCGCACTGGCAGGCGGCTTCTTTGCCACAGTGCCATCAGTAGCAGGCTAAAGACATATATAACTGGTTTTGATATTCCACAGCGATCAAGAAAAAGTGTGTATGATGGGGGCGTTTCCAAGTTTTCAGCACAGTGCTGACAGTGAACAGACTGAAAACCGCGGCCAGAGTGAAGACGAGATGGAAGCAGCGATCACCACGAGGGAGGAGCTGCGCGGGCAGGAGTCAGCAGGGCACACGGGGACACGACGGGGAAACTGAGGAGAGTGCCCCTGTGTGCACACTGCACCCGACTGGGCGCGCCTCTGTTCTCGCACGCAGCCTTGCTCCCATCAGAGTGGACGGGCTGCTCGCAGCGGGCTGCTGGGTGAGCTGCACGGCTGGGCAGGAGTTCCCACCCACGGGCGTGCGCGTCAGGGCAGCGCCGGCCTCGGAGCTCGGCGCAGACAGCGGGGCGGGGTGTTTCCCCAGCCTCTCCCTCACTGGCTGCGAGGAGCTGCCCACGACCTGGAGCATGAGGGGGGATAACTCTTATCATGGCAAGAAATCGAGATTTGTGGGCTTGCTGTTGTGGCTGAAACTTATCATCTCTCCATGGCATCTACTACAGAATATGGAAAAGAATTTGCAATTTTTATTATCTAACTTAGAACTAGACTTAACTTGTTTTATATACATTCTAATCACTCAGTTTTTTGGGGGAGGTAGATAAATGGGTAAAAACACTTTTAAAATATACATATGCTAATATCTTTCTTTGATTATATACCTTTTATAATAAACTATTTGCAAGCCCTTCTTAAAGGAAGCAAAGGTGTGATTTTTGCCTTTTTGTTAAATGTTAAAATGGGTGAAAAGATGATCTTGGCTGCACCTGGAACAGCCTCACATCAGAGGGCCCTCCCCACGCTCCCCCCCTCCCCCATCCCTATGCCAGCTCCTGCGGCTGTAACCTCCCGCTCGCCTGGAGGAGGTGCAGCGGGCGAGTTGGCAGCAGATGGAGGGCCACAGCGGGTATACCAGGGACCCTAACTGTGGGAACCATTCTCTCTGAAGGGGGACATGTGCAAGGACGCAACCCTTCTTGGAGGAGGTGAGGCTCAGCTGCAGATGGCAGAGCGCCGTGCTCCACCAGGCTGGGCCTCTCTGGGAGCTGTGCCCAGGGCACTGAGGTGTGGGATCTGAGTGAGGCGGGGGCAGGACCTTCAGAGCCGGTGGGGGCTCCAGTTTCTGAGTGGGGGGGGATGTGTATAAGAGACAGGCACACACTTATGTGAATGTTTATATGAACATTTATGTATAAAAACAAAGTACAATGAAACACGCTGTAGGGTGTGGGGAGGGCTCATACAGGAAGCTTGCTGGAAACGTGCACTGTGTATAGTAAGTCACGGAGGTAAATTGTTATTCTCAACAGTCCTTTGTATGTGGCATGTATGGAATATTACATAACAAAGATTGCTCAGCATAGACTGAATACTGTGCAATTAAATATTTAACATAGTAATATAAATGCATGACTCCAGCTATTAAAAAATGTATATCATGAATAATCACTCCACACATTATCTTCTGTTTAAACTGTGACCGCTCACAGTGAGCATGTCTTGTACGAAGAGGTCTAGAAAAGTGAAAAATATACCCTTGCATTTTACACAGACGAGAGCACAGACAGCCTCCCCTCCCCAGGCATGTTTGGGCACACACGCGTGCATACACACACACACACACACACACAATTCACAGGACAGGGATGTGGTGAGCAGCTACACACTAAATGTTCAGTTATTGTTATATGCATTTGTGTAGCATTGCCAATTCTTAAATTTTAATTTTAGGAACTACTGCACAGCTGCTCCTTGACTCCCCAGTCATGAAGTCACTCACTTGTGTCCAACCCTTAGCAACTCCATGGACTGCAGCCCACCAGGCTCCTCCGACCATGGGGTTTTCCAGGTGAGAGCACTGGAGTGGGGTGCCATTGCCTTCTCGGATGTAAGAGTGGTTGGTTGTAAAAAAATGAATCAAAAGAAGAATGTTTTGGGGGAGAACACACTTTCAAAGATGAAATAGTTACACTCTCGTCACAGATCAGCACTGACAGCTAAACACTCGTGACCTGTGGTGATAAGGGGCGCTAAACAGTGAGTCAAGTTGAAAGTGTTCTCCCACAACGAGAATCACGTTCCATGCGTCAGTGCACTTGGATTTCAGAAGTGCTCAGTCATCACTGCAATCTAGTCACCAATAAAAGCGTGTGGAAGGCTGTCTACGCTCTCGTGTGTCAGTACATGGTGCTGCCTCTTGGCTGCCAGAGCCTGATCTACTGGCTGTCTACGTATGTATGAAGTCACTCAGTCGTGTCCGACTCTTTGCGACCCCGTGGACTGTAGCCCACCAGGCTCCTCAGTGCATGGCTGTCTGGCCCTACACAAAAAAATGGCAACCTCTGACCTCTTAAAATACCATTCATTCTTCAAGATCAACTTTAAACTCTGTTTCTACTTGAAATCACTGCACACAGACAGCCCTTTGAGGAACTGAAATCTTAGACCAGGTCTGAGATTTGGCATGAAGCCCTCCCACCCACCGGCCCTGCTCCGGGCCATCCCTTCCTGGGGCAGCTAAGCAGAGCCTCACCACTTGGACCCCAGAAAACACGGGTGAGCTGAGGGGTGAGGAACAGCCCTGCCCTATGCCTGGAGGGCGAGGCCCGGGGGCAGCAGCACCGAGGCTGCTGACGCTGACTTCGTCCACCGTGCCAGCTCAACTCTGCCGCTTGCCCTTTGACCCTCCAGATCAGGCAACTGCAGGAGCAGACCTCACACACACCCTGAAGGGAGTTCAGGCTGGAGATCAGGAGCAAAGACCTCTCTGCTCTGGAAAAACTGGTGGAACAGGCCTTCAGACAGTCAGACATTTTCAGGAGATTTTAAGAGCCCAATGTCTCGCCTTTTCTCGTATGTAGAAGAGCAGTAAAATCATGAATGGAGACACCCTTCCTTGTGACGAGCAGCAGCTTCCTGCCAGACGTGTGCTTGACTACCCCTTCAGCGAAACAGAAGTGCTGGCCATCCTGACCCCCCTCTTCAGAGCAGCTCCTCAGCAGTGCCTCCGCGACAGTCTGCTCGGGTGCGTTCCCCACTTTGCGCTGAAGAAACTGAACTCTAGCTCTCACGCTGTGCATCCCTCTCAGTCAACAGCCTCCAGGAATGAGCCAAGAGGTAGAGGCTAGGTCCTCTCAGCCTCCCCAAGGCGCCATCCTTTCTATTCACACTCAACCCTAGGTCTGTGACTTTAAACACCATTTATATTTGGTAATCCTTTCCTGAAATGCCAAACCAAGGGTATCAATTACTAAGTGAACACTGAAATCAAGTCAGCATCTCAAGTAAATGACATTTGGACGTTACAGTGATGCCCGACTCCTCTCCAGCCTGCTCCCCAGGTTTCCTTTCCAGGTGGGCTCCACCCATCAGGGAGCTCACTCTCAAGCCCCAGGCCAGCAGGACGCCCACGTTCCTCCCGTGCCTTGCCATCCCCCAGCACACAGCACCACACACAAGCCTCCAGCTTAGAATCCGACTGCATCTCTCCCTCCTCCGGCCTCCAGTCTGGCCCAGGGATTATCAGTCCTGTGGTATCTGTTCAGCAACCTCCTCTGGGGTTTCTGGTTCCAATTCTGAACTCCTGTTCATTTCTCCGAAGAAATGCTTTAAGTAATATCTCAAATAATAGCAGTCCACTGATAACATCCCTTAAAGTTCCTCCATCACATTTAGCCTGCACCATGACCCCTGGTGGCTCAGAGGTTAAAGTGTCTGCCTCCAATGCAGGAGACCCGGGTTCGATCCCTGGGTCAGGAAGATCCCCTGGAGAAGGAAATGGCAATCCACTCCAGTATTCTCACCTGGAGAATCCCATGGACAGAGAAGCCTAGTAGGTTACAGCCCACGGGGTCGCAGAGTTGGACACGACTGAGACACTTCACCTATGACCTATCTCTGTGTGGGGCAGATGCGGGGTGGCTGGGCTTGCTGGGACTGAACTAAGGCCGAGGAGCCGGAGGACAGGCAGGGCCCAGAGCTCGGCGGCTGTGGGCCATGCGGGCACCGGACCCACCCCAGGGCGGCCAGTGGCAGCAAAGAGGCTGAGGACCCAAGCGCTCCGGGTGTGCTCCAGCCTCAGCTCCCGCCTCCCCGGGCACCTTTCCGGGCACTCCAGCATGCCTTCTGCCAAGGCCCCTGGGTGGCAAACTGATCCACACTGGGCGGCCAGTAAGGGTTTACAGGTTCAGTGAGGACCAGCTGCGGACAACCAGGGAGCCAGCAGGCTGTCTGGATCCAGGGAGTGGCTGAAGGGCATGTCCCTGCTGGTCAGGGCCTGACAAGACGCAGTCCGCTGGAGAGGGGCATGGCAAAACACTTCCGTACTCTTGCCTCGAAAACCCCATGAACACAATGAAAAGGCAAAAAGATATGACACCAGAAGATGAGCCCCCAGGTCAGTAAGTGTCCAGTACAGTACTGGGGAAGAATGGAGAAACAGCTCCATAAAGAAGGAACAGGCTGGGCTAAAACAGAAACATCACTCAGCTGTGGATGTTTCTGGTGGTGAAAGTAAAGTCCAGGGCTGTAAAGAACAATCCTGCAAAGGAACCTGGAATGTTAGATCCAGGCCCAACGAATCAAGGTAAATCAAGGTAAATTGGACATGGTCAAGCAGGAGATGGTAAGCATGAATACCAACACTGTAGGCATCAGTGAACTAAAGTGGATGGAATGTGCAAATTTATTTCAGAAGATCATTATATCTACTACCGTAGGCAAGAATCTATTAGGAAAAATAGAGTGACCTCCACAGTCAACAAGAGTCCAAAATGCAGTACTTGGATACAGTCTCAAAAACAAAAGACTGATCTTAGTTCGTTTCCAAGACAAACCATTAAACATCACAGTAATTCAAGTCTATACTCCAACCACTCATGCCAAAGAAGATGACACTGATGGTTCTGTGAAGACCTACAAGACCTTCTAGAACTAACACCAAAAAAAAAATATATATATATATATCCTTTTCATCATAATCAGTTTCCCTCGTGGCTCAGATGATAGAGAATCTGCTTGCTGTGCTGGAGACCCAAGTTTGATCTCTGCCTTGGGAATATCCCCTGGAGAACGGAATGGTTACCCACTCCAGTATTCTTGCCTGGAGAATCCCATGGACAGAGGAGCCTGGAGGGCTACAGTCCCTGGGGTCACAAAGAGTTGGACATGACTGAGTGACTAACACTTTCTTCATCACAGGGAACTGGAATGTAAAAGTAGGAAGTCAAGAGATATCTGGACTAACAGGAAAGGTTGGCCTCAGAGCACGAAATGAAGTGGGGCAAAGGCTAACAGAGTTTTGCAAAGAGAACACACTGGTCATAGCAAACATCCTCTTCCAACAACACAAGAGATGACTCTGCGCATGGACATCACCAGATGGTCAACACTGAAATTAGACTGATTATGTTCTTTGCAGCTGAAGATGAAGAAGCTCTATACAGTCAGCAAAAACAAAACCTGGAGCTGGCTGTGGCTCAGATCATCAGCTCCTTACTGCAAAATGCAAGCTCAAATTGAAGAAAGTAGGAACAGCAAGGAGAGATAAGAAAGCCTTCCTTGGTGATCAATGCAAAGGAATAGAGGAAAATAATAAAGTAGGAAAGACTAGAGATCTCTTCAAGAAAGACTAGAGATCTCTTCAAGGAAAATTAGAGATACCAAGGGAACAATTCATGCAAAGATGGGCACAATAAAGGACAGAAATGAGATGGACCTAACAGAAGCAAAAGATACAAGAAGAGGGGGCAAGAGTACAGAGAAGAAGTATACAAAAAAGATCTTCATGATCCAAGAACTACAATGGTGTGCTCACTAACCTAGAGCCAGACATCCTGGAACGTGAAGTCAGGTGGTTCTTAGGAAGCTTTACTATGAACAAAGCTAGTCGAGGTGATGGAATTCCAGTGGAGCTATTTCAAACCCTAAAAGGTGATGCTGTAAAAGTGCTGCACTCAACATGCCAGCAAATTTGGGAAATGCAGCAGTGGCCACAGGACTGGGAAAGGTCAGTTTTCATTCAATCTCAAAGAAAGGCAATGCCAAAGAGTGCTCAAACTACTGCACAATTGCACTCATCTCACACGCTAGTAAAGTAATGCTCAAAATTCTCCACGCCAGGCTTCAGTAGTACATGAACCTCGAACTTCCAGATGTTCAAGCTGGTTTAGAAAAGGCAGAGGAACCAGAAATCAAATTGCCAACATCTAGGGGATCACTGAAAAAGCAAGAGATACAGAAAAGTATCTACTTCTGCTTTATTGGTTATACCAAAGCCTTTGACAGTGTGCATCACAACAAACTGTAGAAAACTCTTTAACAGACAGGAATACCAGACCACCTGACCTGCCTCCTGAGAAATCTGTATGCAGGTCAAGAAGCAACAGTTAGAACTAGACATGGAACAACAGCCTGGCTTCAAATCAAGAAAGGAGTCCATCAAGGCTGTATATTGTCTCCCTGCTTATTTAACTTAGATGCAGAGGACATCATGCGAAATGCTGGAATGGATGAAGCACAATCTGGAATCAAGATTGCCGGGAGAAATATCAATAACCTCAGATATGCAGATGACACCACCCTTATGGCAGAAAGTGATGAGGAACTGAAGAGCCTCTTGATGAAAGTCAAAGAGGAGAGTGAAAAAGCTGGCTTAAAACTCAACATTGAAAAAACTAAGATAATGGCATCCAGTCCCATCACTTCATGGTAAATAGATGGGGAAACAATGACAGACTCTATCTTTTTAGGCTCCAAAATCACTGCAGATGGTGACTGCAGCCATGAAATTAAAAGACACTGCTCCCTAGAAGAAAAGTTATGACCAACCCAGACAGCATATTAAAAAGCAGAGATATTACTTTGCCAACAAACGTCCATGTAGTCAAAGCAATGGCTTTTCCAGTGGTCATGTATGGATGTGAGAGTTGGACGTGTGCGAGTGAGAACTGTGCAGGAGTTGGTGACCAAAATCATCCCTGAGTAAAAAAAAAAAAAAATGCAAGGCGGCAAAACGGTTGTCTGAGGAGGCCTTATAGACAGCTGAGAAAACAAGAGAAGTGAAAGGCAAAGGAGAAAGGGAAAGATACACCCGACTGAATGCAGAGTTCCAGAGAACAGCAAGGAGAGATAAGAAAACCTTAAGTGAAGAATGCAAAGAAACAGAGGAAAAGAGTAGAATGGGAAAGATCTAGAGATCCCTTCAAGAAAATTGGAGATTTTATGCAAAGACGGGCACAATACAGGACAGAAATGGCAAGGACCTAACAGAAGCAGAAAATATTAAGAAGAGGTAGCAAGAACACAAAAAGAAGTGTACAAAAAGGTCTTAATGTGGATAACCATGATGGTGTGGTCACTGACCTAGAGCCAAACACCCTGGGGGGCAAAGTCAAGTGGGACTTAGGAAGCATCACTACAAAGGATTGGAGATGATGGAATTCCAGCTGATCTATTTCAAATCCTAAAAGATGATGCTGGTAAAGTGCTACACTCAATGCCAGCAAATTTGGAAAACTCAGCAGTGGCCACAGGACTGGAAAATATCAGTTTCCAATCCCAAAGAAAGGCAATGCCAAAGAATGTTCAAATTATAGTACAACTGCACTCATTTCACATGCTAGCAAGATTATCCTCAAAATCTTTCAAGCTGGCTTCAGCGGTACATGAACAGAGAACTTCCAGATAAATACTTTGGATTTAGAAAAGGCAGAGAAACCAAAGATCAAACTGAAAACATCTGTTGGAGCATAGAAAAAGAAAGGGAATTCCAAAAAGAAAACTACTTCCCCATTGACTACGCTGAAGTCCTTGACTGTGTGGATCACAACAAACTGTAGAAAATTCTTAAAGAGATGGGAATACCAGTCCACCTGACCTGTCTCCTGAGAAACCTGTATGCGGGTCAAGAAGCAACAGTCAAAGCCAGAAATGTCACAATGGACTGGGTCCAAACTGGGAAAGGAGCACACCAAGGCTGTATATGGTCACCCTGCTTATTTAACATACATGCAGAGCACATATGCAAAATGCCAGGATGGATTACCCACAAGCTGGAATCAAGATTGCTGGGAGAAATATCAACAGTTTCAGATATGCAGATGATTGTTTAACGGCAGAAAGCGACGATCTATAGAGCCTCTCGATGAGTGTGAAAGAGGATAGTGAAAAAGCTGGTTAAAACTCAACATTCAAAAAAACTAAGTTCATGGCATCTGGTCCCATCAATTCATGGCAAACAGATGGAGAAAAAAATGAAACAGTGACAGACTTTATTTTCTTGGGCTCCAAAATCACTGTGGACAGTGAAAGTAAAAGCCATCTGCTCCTTGGAAGAAAAGTGAGAGTGAAAGGGTCAGTTGCTCAGTGGTGTCTGATTCTCTGTGTTCCTAGGGACATAGTAGCCTGCCAGGATCCTATGTCCATAGAATTTTCCAGGCAGAATACTGAAGTGGGTAGCCATTCCCTTTTCTAGCAAATCTCCCCCACTGAGAGATCAAACCTGGGTCTCCTGTAATGCAGGCAAATTCTTTACGTCTGATCCACTAGTGAAAAAATGTTATGACAAACCTATAGTGTATTAAATAGCAGAGCCATCACATTGCCAACAAAGGTCCATATAGTCAGAGCTATGGTTTTCCCAGTAGTCATGTACAGCTGTCAGAGCTGGACCATAAAGAAGGCTGAGTGCCAAAGAACTGTTGCTTTCAAACTGTGATGCTGGAGAAGACTCTTGGACTGCAAGATCAAAACAGTCCATCCTAAAGGAAATCAACCCTGAATATTTATTGGAAGGACTGATGCTGAAGCTAAAGCTTCAATATTTTGGCCACCTGATGTGAAGAGCTGACTCACTGGAAAAGACCCTGATGCTGGGAAAGGCTGAAGGCAGGAGGAGAAGGGGAGGACAGAGGATGAGATGGTTGGATGGCATCACCGACTCAATGGACATGAGTTTGAGCAAGTTCCAGGAGACAGCGAAGGACAGCAGAGCCTGGTGTGCCGCAGTCCATGGGGTCGCAAAGAGTCAGACACCCCTTGGCGACTGAATGACAGCCTCATGGGCTGCATCACTACCCTGTCTGGCTAATCCTGCTAACCTAATCTCTCCCTCTTCAATGTAAGCGCCACAGGTTAAGCACATTGACTATATTATTCATGTAGTATCTCCAACACACATTATAAGTGTATACGGTAAGTGGCCAATAAATATGTGTTAAATGAATAAAGTATTTGTGATTTTTTTGAACTAAAGGTCAAACCTCTGAGGGGACTAGGAAAGAGTCATTTACTTGGAAAATCCTATAGGTTTAGAAGAATATGTGCTTAATAAGAGCTAAGGTTCCCTACCTCTCAGACTCTGTAACATTAAGAGTAGAGGGTAAGGGGGTAGTAAGGTATAAGTGGTGTAGTGCCCTAAAATAGTCCTTTCAAAGTTGTCACAGGAAAGGGAAGACAAAACCAAACCAAACCAAAGCTGAGATGTGTGTGTGGCTCCAGTGTAAACGGTGCGCACCCCACTGAGACCACTGCTGCCCAGAGGGCCCAGGAGAGCCAGCTGTGCCTGTGGCAGGGAACTCCACGTCGTTCCATCCGAGAGCTGGAGTGTGGGACCTTGTGAATACAACGGGGACCATCTTCAGAGTTAATGAAAACTGAAGACCAAAGAGAAACCTGCATGCAGGCCAGGAAGCAGCAGTTAGAACTGAAGATGGAGCAACAGCTGGTTCCAAATAGGAAAAGGAGGACGTCAAGGCTGTATATTGTAACCCTGCTTATTTAACTTACATGCAGAGTACACCATGAGAAACGCTGGGCTGGAACAAGCACAAGCTGGAATCAAGATTGCCGGGAGAAATATCAATAACCTCAGATATGCAGAGGAGAAGGCAATGGCACCCCACTCCAGTACTCTTGCCTGGAAAATCCCATGGATGGAGGAGCCTGGTAGGCTGCAGTCCATGGGCTCGAGAAGAGTCAGACACGACTGAGCGACTTCACTTTCACTTTTCACTTTTATGCATTGGAGAAGGAAATGGCAACCCACTCCAGTGTTCTTGCCTGGAGAATCCCAGGAATGGAGGAGACTGATGGGCTGCCATCTATGGGGTTGCACAGAGTCGGACACGACTGAAGTGACTTAGCAGTAGCAGCATCAGCAGACATACAGATGACACCACCCTTATGGCAGAAAGTGAAGAGGAACTAAAATGCCTCTTGATGAAAGTGAAAGAGGAGAGTGAAAAAGTTGGCTTAAAGCTCAACATTCAGAAAACAAAGATCATGGCATCTGGTCCCATCACCTCATGGCAAACAGATGGGGAAACAGTGGAAACAGTGTCAGACTTTATTTTGGGGGGCTCCAAAATCACTGCAGATGGTGACTGCAGCCATGAAATTAAAAGTCGCTTACTCCTTGGAAGGAAAGTCATGACCAACCTAGACAGCATATTGAAAAGCAGAGATATTACTTTGCCAACAAAAGTCCATCTAGTCAAGGCTATGGTTTTTCTAGTGGTCATGTATGGATGTGAGAGTTGGACTGTGAAGAAAGCTGAGTGCTGAAGAATTGATGCTTTTGAACTGAAGTATTGGAGAAGACTCTTGAGAGTCCCTTGGACTACAAGAAGATCCAATTAGTCCATTCTGAAGATCAGCCCTGGGATTTCTTTGGAAGGACTGATGCTGAAGCTGAAACTGCAGTACTTTGGCCACCTCATGCAAAGAGTTGACTCACTGGAAAAGACTCTGATGCTGGGAGGGATTGGGGGCAGGAGGAGAAGGGGAAGACCGAGGATGAGATGGCTGGATGGCATCACTGACTCGATGGTCATGAGTTTGAGTGAACTCCGGGAGTTGGCGATGGACAGGGAGACCTGGTGTGCTGCAATTCACGGGGTCGCAAAGAGTCAGACATGACTGAGTGACTGAACTGACTAAAGACCAAAAGCAAATCTGACTGGGCAGAGATGGCAAAGACCCAACTCCTCTTCTCAAACCCACTCTGAGAAGTGACTGAACGTGGGGCTCAGGAGAAAAGGCTTGTATTTCTGAGTGTGTGGTTTGAGACGCATCCACACACTGGCCCAGCACTCTCAGCTGCCATCCTCGCAGGTCAGGAGTGCTTTTACAAAGTGCACAGATGCTCAGTCTCTCTCACTGCCTTGCATTAATAAACTGCAGTGGAAATTGGTTCCTTTGGCTGCTAAATATCTATGTCTTTTGAGGGGGACCAGCAATTTGTCTGTCCCCCCTAAAAACAGCATCCAGGGCACGACAGGTGGCCCGTTTGCTGAACCAGAACAAGCGTCCTCCCCATGCCATGCAGAGCCCTGTCACCAGAGCTGACCCACACCAGCATCCAGCCGGGCTCGTGTGGAGCTGTCAGGACTCTCTTGCAGGCACTTGTGTTTGAACTTGTTGCAAGACTTTTTCATCCCTGGGGAGAGCCTGAGAGCAGAGCTGTGCAGGGCCACCCTCTGCTGGCTCTCCTTCAGCCCGGGGCTGGGCCACAGCTGAAGCCACAACCAGCCCTTGCAGTCTCTTGCGTTTCCTGCACTGGAGGCGGATTCTTTACCACTAGCACCACCTGGGAAGCCCCCTCTTCAGACACATGGGCCAGTAAAATCCCCTTCTGCTAAAGCCAGTTTGGATCAGATTTTCTGGAACGTGCAACTAAAGTTTAGTAAATGATCGTAAATCCTACCCCCAAAAGACCTTCTACTTTGAACTCTATCAACCAAGCAGAGTTGCAGTCTCTTGCGTTTCCTGCACTGGAGGCGGATTCTTTACCACTAGCACCACCTGGGAAGCCCCCTCTTCAGACACATGGGCCAGTAAAATCCCCTTCTGCTAAAGCCAGTTTGGATCAGATTTTCTGGAACGTGCAACTAAAGTTTAGTAAATGATCGTAAATCCTACCCCCAAAAGACCTTCTACTTTGAACTCTATCAACCAAGCAGAGTTAAACCAGCTAAACAAAAAAATTCCATGTTGAGAGTTGCTATTGCAAACATCCTGTTTAGGGAAGCTCAGAGCCTCTTTTCTAAACATGGGAAGGGAAGCTACTAGGCTGGGGAATTCAGGTCCAGCTAGGACGCCTGCAGACTAGTGAGCCTGAGCGTCAGACACAGCCCTGGTCACTGGGAACTATGTCACAAGGCCAGCCATGGTGAGGACAGCTTCATGTGCAGCTGAACTCCAGGAGAGCCTGGCTAACGCGTTTCAATAGCACAGATCCTACTGAATCTCTAATAAAAGCATATTGCCCAGTCATAGCTGCGTACAGTGAATTTCTCTGTCAGAGCCAACAAGTAGCAATAATGAGTTGGACACCAGCCTCAATTCCAGTCCTCAGGATCACGCTGCGGCTCTTCCACATTCCTGTGCTGACCGTAAGGCAGAGGGGCATGGTCTCATCAGAAGGCTGGGATCATCATGTTGCTGAAGTTATGAAGATACAGGTCACTATCAAGTCATGGTTTGCATCTGAACATTCATAAAAGTTTTAAGTCTCTTGAATTCCAAGGCAAAGTAAATTATACATAAATATCTGAGTTTCCTCCTAAGAGAAGGATGGGTGCCAAACCTCAAGCCGAGAAAACAGAGGCAAAATTTCTCTTAAAAGTAGCTAAAATAGGGCTTCCCTGGTGGTCCACTGGTTAAGAATCTGCCTTGCAATGCAAGGGACACTGATTCGATCCCTGGTCCTGGAAGATCCCACAGGCTGTCGGGCAGCTAAGCGGCGACTCCTGCGCCCAGGGGCCTAGAGCCAGCGCTCCGCAACAGGGGAGCCGCCACAGTGAGGAGGCCGCACCTGCAGCAAAGCCTGTGCAGCCAAGGGTGACATAAAATAAAAAGTAACTAAAATAATCAAAAATTCCCAAACTAAGTCGTCTTTTTTTTTTTTTAGTTGAGAGGACTTTTTTTTAATACTGAGGAGAAAATTTTTACTTTTGAAACCTCAAAACCTTGAAATGACCTTAAGATGCAGAAATAATTTCCGTATTGATCAGAGGGTATTAAACTCAGGGCTGGGGGCAACTTAGAGAAAGCTGCCACCTAGGAGAGAAGACGGGCTAGTTTCCCGTCTGGCTCTCCAGAGGTCTGGAACGAATGCAGGAGAGAGCACCTTAACACTGTAAGGATCCAAGGGCTTCCAAACTTTCCTTCTGTTGATGACAAGCACCCAATATATTATTTCCCTCAGCAGAGTCTCAATTATGGGAAGACTATCTATAGGAAATTTTTTACAAATCTTTATTTTGGCTATAAATCTTACCTAAAAGAAACTTTATATGTGATCTTTCAAAAATGTTTGAAAGACTGCCTTTGGCTTTATTAGCATATCATCATCGTGGATACCACTGCCTGATAACTATGGCCACTGTTTCCTAAACTGGTTCTCATCTTCCTGTGATCCAGGCTTAACTGCTTCCTTTGTCTTAAGGAGACAGTCTGCCAGTTCTAGAAATCAAAACGGGCCCCTGTGGTCAGGTCATTAACCTTCTAGTCCAAATTTCAAACCAAGCTGACCATCTGAACCCCAAACATTATCGCGGCCTTTGCCTCTTTTCTGTTCCCCTGACTGCAGGCTTTGGAAAGGAGACAGAAGAGTGACGAGACCCGTAACTTCTAGCATAAGGAGACCCTTGACTTACACTCGCTTCACCATTTCTCAAGCTGAAGAGTGATCCTGGCTCAGAGTAAGATTATATGCCAGTCTGATCACTGACTGTGAAAAATTGATTCCTCCCAAAGAAAATAAAACTCAGTGTGCTAAGGTCTTCAGTTGCACAGGATGGTGTCTTAGCACGACTGCACTTGTAGAAGGACAGCTGTGCCCGCCG
>SJYC01066663.1:0-28093 GCA_006408675.1 Madoqua kirkii | reverse complement strand
GCACCAGGATCAAGCTGAGGACACACAAGAAAACCAATCTGATCAATGTTAATTCTTCTTAGAAGGCACTAGACACCCAGGCATGTCTGGGTCTGAATCTAGACTTTGCTCCTCATGTCCCCTAAATTACTTACCAAACTGGCTTGCTGGGCCCAAGTTCTCCATCCGTAAAAGAGGAACACCAGACCCTGAAGAAACACCTACTGATTATTTCCTCCTAGAATTCTTTTTCTTTTTTTTTTTTTTTACCATTTATTTATTTATTTTTGGCTGTGTCAGGTCTTAGTTGTGGCACAGCTCTCTAGCTGTGGCCCAACATGTAGGATCACAGTTCCCTGACCAGGGATCGAACTCACATCCTCTGCAATGGAAGATAGATTCTTACCCACTGGCCCACCAGGGTAATCCCTCCCCCTGTGATTCTTATCCTGTTCCACTATGTTTTTGCCAGTGTCATCTAACTGTAATGCCATGAAGGCATTTGATCCAGTGTGATGCAGTAGCAACCTCTGAAGTGGGCTGTGCACAACCATTCATGGCAGCCCTGGGTCTGCCCCTCCCAAGGCCCTGGGCAAGATAAGTATCATTAACCCCTTGAAAGATGAAAAGACTAAGCCAGAGAGGACTTCCCTCCAGGCCTTCAGGCACCAGGACCAACAACCTTTCCATTCCAACACAGCCTATGTGGAACTAGCCTCTGCCCATGGGGCTGAAAACATCAACCCAGCTTTCCCATCTCTGTTTCAGGGTCATGTCTCTGTCATCACTGTGGGGCTATCAGGATCCAACTGCCAGGATCACTCCAAGGTTTTATAAGAAATCACCCCCATAAGACAAGCCCTCCTGACTAACCAAGAAATCCAAGGACCCAGGAGAAACAGGGTCTCAATACAGAGCCCAACTTTTACTCGTAAAGACAGTGGGCATACCCCAACCACTCTGGTTCCATTATTCCCTTAGAACAGGTCAAGGCTCTGTCCTCATGACCTCTCCATGAGACAAACTGGAACTCACTTGGATCTTGGAGAGTTTCCTGGGGTGTGAACCTGTAGCCACTGTGGGAAATGGGCTTCTCCCATTTCCCTCAATTTCTCGCATTTCCCTTATCATTAACAGAAGGAATGATCAAAGCTTGGAGGTGAGTTCTCTGAGGAGACCACTCCGTTTGGGAATAAACATGCAGAAGGGACCGGGATCGGAACAGGACGGCCAGAGTAGGCACTCCAAACGGTGTCCAGGCTGAGAACCAGGAAAAGGCTCCCCTGCTTCATCCGTTCTCTGTCTGGGTTTGCTTCAGGAGGCTTTCACTGACTGGCTTGTTCCTCCAGCCTGGAAATGTGAGAACAGGCTAAAATAATGAAATTGCTATCCCTAACTGCAGGCACCATGCAGGAGAAATGTACAAGCCCTGAGAGATAAGCCTCCCAAATTCTCCATACTCTGGGTAAAATGATAATCCTCTGAGTCTTGAGTTCTCCTTTTGTCAAATGGGAAAAGCATTACCATTCACCTCTGAAGAGTTGTTCTGAGGGCCTCCAGAAACAGTCCTTTCTATTATAGACACTGCTGCTAGAGTCTGCACTAGTGATACCACAGCCTAGGGAGACACATCAGGTCACACAGGGCAGGAGCTAAAGCAGGACCCAACCTCAGAGCACACTTCTGCCACCTACCAGTTGGGCTTGGACATTTAGTTACATGTTCTCTAAGTCTGTTTCCTCGCCTGAGAGAAAGGGACATCTATAATATCCAATTTTTCATAAAGATTAAGAGGAAACACTCTTTAGACAGGGCACGCAGTGTTATAAATTTAGCTCCAAGAAATTTCGCTATGATACGTACCATCAGTTCAGTCACTGGCAGTTTTCCTGGGCTTCCTTTGTGTCATACAGCATGACACAAATGATTACCATATAGGTAATCATTCCAGGACATTTTCAATATGATCATTTCTAAAATAAAATTAAAAATAGGCTCTAAATATACTTGAATTATTGCATACAACATTATAAAAACAGTTTGTCTGCCTGATCTATAATGTGAACCTCCACTGCTTGGGGACAAAGGACAAAAAACAGCAGACAGGCCTGGTTTGACACCTGCCTATGCCAGTTATCAGCTGTGTAAACTTGGTTAAGATTCTTAGTGTCTCCATTAAAACAAAGGGACATAAATTTTCTTGGAGGCTCACTCACAGAGTGGCTGCTGACACACAAAGAATAGCAGCTGCCTTCCCTCATCTTTTTTCTGACAACTGAACCGTAAATGTCCTCATTTATTCCATAAATATGTGTTTGGGCATTTACTCTGTGCCAAACCCTGGATAGTGGATTTACAAAGTTAATGAGACAGATGAGTTCCTTGTCATCCCAAAGAATTTAAGCTAATAACAACAACTACAAACAAACAAGGAAACATTTTTTTTTAAGTAAACAGACAAAGATAATTGCAAACTGAAGATTTGTGATGGAAACAAAATGGTAACTGAGTTAGGAAAGAATAGGGTTGCGGTTTGAAGGCATCTCCAAGAGGTAAGAAGGAAACAGTCAAGGGAAGAGGGAAGGCAGATGGTTCCCAGAACAGGACAAAAAACATGAGGGAAAAAAAAAAAAAATGCTTCTTAGTCAAGGGCATGCCTTGCCGAAGGAACTGAGCAAAAAGGCACACCAGTGTACTGAAGAACCACAAGGTTATATCCACACCTTACTGAGCTCATTTCAACATTCTGTGTTGGTTCTTCAACCAAACAGCTTAGATGAAGTGCAAAGAGCACCAGACTTATTGACGGAAAATGAGAGTTCAAAGCTTAGTTTTGTAATTCACTAACTGGATGTTAACTTTTATCTATGAGTCACAATTTCCTTATATAAAATGGTAAAATTAGCAATACCTACCTAAGAGAAAATGAATAGTGACTACCTTCACCCATAACATAGAATGGGAGATAGTTAATTCATCACTGGTTTTATCATTCCTAACAAACATGGTAGTTGATATCCCGTACAGATCATGCCAAGGTTATTGTGTCCATTTGGAGCAAAATCAATATGATAGGGAGACTCTGTTGTTGTTGTTCTTCTTCTTCTTGAGTCACTAAGTTGTATCTGACTCTTTGCGACCCCATAGACTGCAGAACACCAGGCTTCCCTGTCCTTCATTTTCTCCTGGAGTTTGCTCAAATTCATGTCCATAGGACTGAATTACATTGCCTTCAGAAGAATGCTGCTGCTGCCGCTGCTAAGTTGTTTCAGTCGTGTCTGACTCTGTGTGACCCCATAGATGGCAGCCCACCAGGCTCCCCCGTCCCTGAGATTCTCCAGGCAAGAACACTGGAGTGGGTTGCCATTTTCTTCTCCAATGCATGAAAGTGAAAAGTGAAAGTGAATTCACTGTCGTGTCCGACTCTTAGCAACCCCATGGACTGCAGCCTACCAGGCTCCTCTGCCCATGGGATTTTCCAGGCAAGAGTACTGGAGTGGGGTGCCATTGCCTTGAGAAGAATAAGACTCAATTTTCCTTTCTAGGCAATGAGTTAGGTAACCTGCAAGTGTTCTCATTGTTGAGGAATCTGATCTGGCCCCAGGTAACTCCCTCTCCTAGCCCATAGCTCATTCTTCCCCACCTCAGAATGAGCAACTCCAGGCAGAGGACAGCTTCCATTAGCAGCCAGCCAGAGCCAAAGGGGATAGCATTGGTGAGATTCCAGAAGGGAGCAAAGATTGGGATTCTGTGTCCCTTGGGATGCAGTGGAGTTGAGTTTCCCTGGGAAGAAGGGAGAACAGAGACAATACTTGAGGGGTCATACAAAAAGAGGGAGAAAAATTGAGGATGAGTGAAAAGAGACCCAGACGAAAGAAGAATCATCCAGGACTACCCTTTCCAACTTCTGCCACCTCTGAGAGACCCAAGACAGAAGTGAGTTGACCCAGGCTCCTTCTATATATATCGGTCTATTACATTCACCAACCTGCACCAGCGGGAAACACTGCCTGCCCTCCTTCCGAGAGGTATTGACATCCACTTTCTCATCACTCTGATAAGAGATGGCAGTGTTATTTTTCTTTGTTACTTTTCAACATAAAATCTAGGAAACCTATAGCAGCTCCAAATATTGCTTGGGAACCCATGCAGCAGACACTTCATTCTTTTATCCAGTTTGTCCTAAACCCAGAAGCTAGAACGGTGAAGAGCTAAGGACAGGCAGGACTAAAGGAATTAAAAACAAGTACATGGGCAGCTGAAGATAAACAACACACAAGACTATTTTATTGCATCTTGTTTCCAAGCCTCTGTCTATTTGCTTACTGGTACAGGGACAAACTTTCCAAGCCTCTGTGACTCATGCAAATGACATACTCCTTTAGGGAATATCATGCTGTTTCAGAAAAAAAGAAATGAGTTATTAAAAGGTGAAACAGTAAAAGGCCTATATTGATGTTGGTGGCAATAAGGAAGTACGGAATACAGGGCTGGTTTCTATTTCTGGTTTTCATAGGCTGTGTGATTTTGGCCAAAGTCCTTCCCCCGTTTGTACCCTAGGAAAGACACTGGGATACAAATGGGGAAAGTCCAGAATTCAGTCTAGTTTCAAGAGTATATTGTTGTTTCTTGAAATGGGGATTTAGATAAGAGATTTGTGGGCATATAATTCAAGGCTGTTTTTAAAATTTCTGGTTGCTTTCTCCCAAGCACCAAAACAGTTTTTGAAAAATACTTTTTGACTCAAAATTAAAGATAGCTATCTTTTCCAATACAGACCAGCCAGAGGTTTGCTTGCCCTTTCTTGAGCACCAAGGGGAAATATTCATAACAATGAAATCAGCCTATATGCATTACATGATATAAAACAAATTTAATATGTCTATGAAAATGCTTTGCAGCTTAAACTGTAGTGCTTACACAAAAGCACTGTCAATATTACTAAACTGCTGCCAAACGAGGAATTTGTCAACACCATTTTGGCTCAAGTCACAGTGATTCAACAGAAAGAGTGACACCCTGATTCAGGCAACTGATTCAAGCATTTACACAAAACTAGGGATGAAGTGCTATATAAATCATTAAGATTTTATGGAAGAAAGCACATACACTCCCCTCTCATGGACTGTTGAGACTCTAGCATTTCTAAATAAAATGCTGTATAACATTCATTTGAACACTATCTGGAATTCTGCCAGAGCAGATGATTAATTTGAGTTGAGGCCCTTTCAGCTTCTTTATCATCGGCAAAAACATCAAAAGGGGAAAGGGAAGTCGCTCAGTCATGCCCAACTCTTCGCAACCCCATGGACTGCAGCCCCCCAGGCTTCTCCGTCCACAGGATCCTCCAGGCAAGAGTACTGGAATGGGGTGCCATTGCCTTCTCCAGAAACATCAAAGAAGGCATCCAAAGCCTCTCCTGCTGCCACAAGGTGGTGGGATCTTTGGTGGCAGCCTCAAGCAGCAAGTACCCAATGGTCTGAAGAAAACAAAATACATCATTATCATCTGATATTCCAAGTCAGCCTCCAGAAAATAAGCACTGACTCTAAATGTGGCCAACAATTCATGCACATTATTTTATATAAAACTGTTAGGGAAAATTTAAAATTTTTAAAAGAAAACACATATTGTGAAAATATCAAATATAATGAAGGTAATTTTAAAATGTTAGGGTTTAAATTCCTAAATAAAATAAAGATCCATTAAACGATATATGAAAGATTGATCTTGGAAGTAATTAAAATTTCCTCTCTAACTCTCTCAAGAATGCTTTTTCTCTGTTCTTTCTTTTTTGTTTTACTTTCACCTCTCTTACAGTAATCAGAGCCTGATCCAGCCTGGAGCAATTCTTATCCTCATGGGAAAGGAGGGAGAATGGATGAGTATGGTCAGTAAAGAACCAGAAACAACCAGGAATAATAGGGAGAAATGGCATTTTAACAAAGTTGTCAGTCGCTCACTAGGAAGCCCACTTTGGTGGGAGACACTTCTAATCCACACAAATCTTTTTTTCTCTCTCTCTCTCTTTTAATTTGATTGTGTCAGATCTTAGTTTCGGCATCCAGGATTGTTTGTTGCAGCACACAGATTCTAGTTGTGGTGTGCAGGCTCAGTAGTTGCAGCATGAGGGCTCCAGAGTGAGGCCAAAGTACTTGTCGTGTGTGGGCTTAGTTGCTCCATGGTATGTGGGATCTTAGTTCCCTGACCAGGGTTGAACCCACATCTCTTGCATTGCAAGGTGGGTTCTTTTTTGGTTTCTCTATCTTCCTTTTATTTTTTAAAACTAATTCATTTATTTCAATTGGAAGATAATTACTTTACAATATTGTGATGGTTTTTGCCATACATCAACCTAAATCAGCCACAGGTATACATGTGCCCCCCAATCCTGTGCCCCCCCCACCTCCATCCCTACCCCATCCCTCTAGGTTGTCCCAGAGCACCAGCTTTGGGTGCCCTGCTTCACAAATCAAATTCTCACTGGTCATCTATTTACATGTGGTAAGGTATATGTGTCAATGTTATTCTCTCAAATCATTCCACCCTCACCTTTTCCCACTGAGTCCAGAAGTCTGTTATTTACATCTGTGTCTCCTTTACTGCCCTGCGTGTAGGGTTGTCAGTACCATCTTGCTAAATTCCATGTATATATGTTAATAGACTGAATTGGAGTTTCTCTGAGTTATTTCACTCTCTATAATAAGCTCCATGTCCACCCACCTCATTAGAACTGACTCAAATCCATTCCTTTTTATAGCTTAGTAATATTCCATTGTGTATATGTACACAATTTCCTTATCCATTCATCTGTGGCTGGGCATCTAGTTTGCTTCCATGTCCAGCTATTGTAAATAGTGCTGAAGTGAACACTGGGGTACATGTGTCTCTTTCAATTCTGGTTTCCTCAGGATATATGCCCAGCAGTGGATCAAAAATGTTTTTTCCAGGATGTCAAAATGCATATAAATGTTATCTGTAGCAAAAGAAAAAAAGCTTTTTAAATTATATGAAGAATGAAAAATACTCTGACAACTTAAAAATTTTACATACAATTTCAAAAAATATATGAAGCAAAAACTGACAACATAAAGAGAAAAATAATGATTTAATAATAATAACCCAAAACTCCAATACCCCACTTTCAATAATAAATAGAAAAACTAGACAGGTCAATAAGGAAGCAGAAGACTTAACAATGCTGGAAATCAACTAGACATCTATAGAACACTCCACCCCACGACAACAGAATATACATTCTGCTTAAGTGCATGTAGAACATTGTCCAAGATAGAGCATGTGCCAGGCCACATAACAAACCTCAATATATTTTAAATGCTAGAAATAATATAGGGTGTGTTCTCCAACAACAATGGATGAATTCAAAATTCAATAACAAAGAAATTTGGAACACTCATAAATGTGTGGAATTTAAATAATATACTTCTAAATAGCTGTAGATTTTCTCATATGTCAATTAGCTAGGCCATGGTACCAGAATTTCACTAAATATTATTCTAGGTATTTCTGTGAAAGTATATTTTAGATGAAGTTAACATTTAAATCATCAGAGTTTGAGTAAAGCAGATTACCCTCCACAATGTGGATTTTAATTGAGGGCCTTCACAGAAAAAGACTGATCCCCTGAAGAAGAGATAACTCTACCAACAGCCTTTGGACTTGAGCTGCCAGTATCAAATCTTCCCTGGTCTCCAGACTGCTGGATTACCCAATATTGGACTTACCAGCCTCCACAATTATGTAAACCAATTGTGTAACTCTTTCTCTCACAGAAAGAGAGATAGACTATTATGAACAGTTGTATAACAACAAATTTGTTGAACAAGATAAAATGTATATGTTCCTAGAAACACACAACTATCAACATTAATGCAAGAAGATATAGAAAATATGAATAGACCTATAACATGTAGTGAGATTGAGTCAGAAATCAAAATTTTCCAAAAAGTAAAATCAAAGAAAAACCTACTCCCTTGTCCTAGGATTGTTCTATCTGTTGTCTGTTTAATAAAAGATCTGTCTACTTGATCTATAACTAGTCTCTTATTTCAAGTCCTTGCTACAGTAAGACAAGAGCCAAGAAATCCTGACTTCTTGAGCTGTAATTAATCCATCATTCCAAATCTTTGTTACAATGAGATAAGAACTGAAGAAGAGAAACAAACTGACCAACAGTATGACTAGGAAAAGATGGCTTCACTGGAGAATTTCACCATGTTTAAGGAAGAATTAATATCAGGGGCCAAAGACTCATTCTATGGGGCCCCTGCCAAAGACCACTGCTGACATCAACTGAGAGAAGGCAGCAGTGTTGATGAAGCCTTCCACAATGAGAAAAGTAAGATGTTAATGACACTGTGTTTGACAGTAGACAAACTGGTAGGAATGTGGAAAATTAAAAAGTCACATCTTTTCCATCTTTTTAATATAAATTTATTTATTTTAATTGAAGGCTAATTAATTTACAATATTGTATTGGTTTTACCATACATCAACATGAATTTGCCACAGGTATACACGTGTTCCCCATCCTGAACCCCTCTCCCACCTCCTTCCTCGTACCATCCCTCTGGGTCATCCCAGTGCACCAGCCCCAAGCATCCTGTAGCATGCATCAAACCTAGACTGGTGATTCATTTCATATATGATACTATACATGTTGCAATATCATTCTCCCAAATCATCCCACCCTCCCCCTCTCCCACAGAGTCCAGAAGACTGTTCTATACGTCTGTGTCTCTTTTGCTGTCTCGCATACAGAGTTATCGTCAACATCTTTTCCATCTTTAACACTCCTGAAATTGACCTACTTTGGCCCCAGCAGCAGTACTTGGCACACCTCTAATTCAGACACCCTCCCCAGTGCTGAGGCTTCAGAATCTGTTGACTCAATCCAGAAGACGCAGGGGTCCATGGAGGACAGTCATTCCATGTGTCAGGCAGGAAAGTTAATGGCCCTGGGCTCCTTTCTACAGTTCAGAAAGCAGTTTTCTCACAAATGTCAGTGTCACATACAAAGGGTCAAAGAGCTAACCTACACAAGGGCCCTCTGGCCATGATACTGTTAGGTAGTTAATATAGAAAAAAGGAATCCAAAATGACGGAACTACACAGAAGTGGGGAGAAGTCCACAAAAGAGGATGTTGAGGACCAGAGTTGAGAACCTCTTGCAGGAAAACACATCCAAAACATGCCCCCTTCCCTGACTGGCCTTGAGCGTACACCCATTTGCATTGCCTTTCTTGACTGGTGGCAGGCACAGACACCTATTTTGCACAGGCAGAACCGAGAGGAGACAAGAAGTATAAAAAGGGAAGCAAAGAGGGATCATCACCTTTTCTTCGGGGTTGGCCCACTTCCACATCTCAGGAGTGTACTATCTGTTTTCTGTTTAATATAAGATCTCTCTGCTTGAGCTATAACTAGTCTCTTGTTTCAAGTCCTTGCTACAGTGAGACAAGAACCAAGAAATCCTGACTTCTTGAGCTGTAATTAGTCCATCATTCCAAATCTTTGTTACAATGAGAAAAGAAATGAAGAAAAGAAACAAACGGACCTGACAATATGACTGACTGAGCAGCAAATATTAATACCTAAGCAAGGCTCTGAAAGACCATGAGTTCACTCTGACCCTCAAAGAAAAAAGTTCAGCCAGTGGAAGGTAATATGTTCCATTTCTATCAATTTTGCCAAGTAGAAAAGGGTACTAGCCTAGAAAATGGGCCCAAAGATATTAGTTCCTAATCTTTGGAACCTATGGATGTAACTTTACATAGCAAAGACTTTACAAATGTGATCAACTTAAAGATCCTGCTTTGGAATCCTGGGTTACATAGGTGGGCCCTAGATGCCATCATGAATGTCCTTATAAGATATAGGCAGGTTGACTACCTGCCTTCAGACTATAATACGAAGCTACAGTCATCAAGACAATATGGTACTGGCACAAAGACAGAAAAATAGATCAATGGAACAAAATAGAAAGTCCAGAGATAAATCCACACACCTATGCACACCTTATCTTTGACAAAGGAGGCAAAAATATACAATGGAGAAAAGACATTTATTTAACAAGTGGTGCTGGGAAAACTGGTCAACCACTTGTAAAAGAATGAAACTAGAACATTTTCTAACACCATACACAAAAATAAACTCAAAATGGATTAAAGATATAAATGTAAGATCAGAAACTATAAAACTAGAGGAAAATATAGGCAAAACACTCTCTGACATAAATCACAGTAAGATCTTCTATGACCCACCTCCCAGAGTAATGGAAATATAAGCAAAAATAAACATATGGGACCTAATTAAACTTAAAAGCTTTTGCACAATGAAGGAAACTATAAGCAAGGTGAAAAAAAAATCCCTCAGAATGGGAGAAAATAATAGCAAATGAAGCAACTAACCAAAAATTAATCTCAAAAATATACAAGCAGCTCCTGCAGCTCAATTCCAGAAAAATAAACGACCTAATCAAAAAATGGGCCAAAGAACTAAACAGATATTTCTCCAAAGAAGACATACAGATGTCTAACAAACACATGAAAAGTTGCTCAACATCACTCATTATCACAGAAATGCAAATCAGAACCACAATGAGGTGCCATCTCACTCTGGTCAGAATGGCTGGTATCAAAAAGTCTACAAACAATAAATGCTGGAGAGGGTGTGGAAAAAAGGGAACCCTCTTACACTGTTGGTGGGAATGCAAACTAGTATAGCCACTATGGAGAACTTTTAACAAGTGGTGCTGGGAAAACTGGTCAACCACTTGTAAAAGAATGAAACTAGAACATTTTCTAACACCATACACAAAAATAAACTCAAAATGGATTAAAGATATAAATGTAAGATCAGAAACTATAAAACTAGAGGAAAATATAGGCAAAACACTCTCTGACATAAATCACAGTAAGATCTTCTATGACCCACCTCCCAGAGTAATGGAAATATAAGCAAAAGTAAACATATGGGACCTAATTAAACTTAAAAGCTTTTGCACAATGAAGGAAACTATAAGCAAGGTGAAAAAAAAATCCCTCAGAATGGGAGAAAATAATAGCAAATGAAGCAACTAACCAAAAATTAATCTCAAAAATATACAAGCAGCTCCTGCAGCTCAATTCCAGAAAAATAAACGACCTAATCAAAAAATGGGCCAAAGAACTAAACAGATATTTCTCCAAAGAAGACATACAGATGTCTAACAAACACATGAAAAGTTGCTCAACATCACTCATTATCACAGAAATGCAAATCAGAACCACAATGAGGTGCCATCTCACTCTGGTCAGAATGGCTGGTATCAAAAAGTCTACAAACAATAAATGCTGGAGAGGGTGTGGAAAAAAGGGAACCCTCTTACACTGTTGGTGGG
This sequence comes from Madoqua kirkii, assembly GCA_006408675.1. Taxonomy (NCBI): domain Eukaryota; kingdom Metazoa; phylum Chordata; class Mammalia; order Artiodactyla; family Bovidae; genus Madoqua; species Madoqua kirkii. The sequence goes on along the minus strand of SJYC01066663.1, from coordinate 16,713 downwards.
AATGCAAACTAGTATAGCCACTATGGAGAACAGTGTGGAGATTCCTTAAAAAACTGGAAATAGAACTGCCATACGACCCAGCAATCCCATTGCTGGGCATACACACTGAGGAAACCAGAATTGAAAGAGACATGTGTACCCCAATGTTCATCGCAGCATTGTTTATAATAACTAGGACATGGAAACAACCTAGATGTCCATCAACAGACAAATGGATAATAAATCTGTAATACATATACACAATGGAAGATTACTCAACTATTAAAAAAGAATGCATTTGAATTAGTTCTAATGAGGTAGATGAAACTGGATCTTATTATACAGAGTGAAGTAGGTCAGAAATAAAAACACTAATACAGTATATTAACACATATATATGGAATTTAGAAAGATGGTAACAATGACCCTATCTGTGAGATAAAAGATACACAGATGTAAGAACAGACTTTTGGACTCTGTGGGAGAAGGAGAGGGTGGGATGATTTGAGAGAATAGCATTGAATCATGTATATTATCATATGTGAAACAGACCACCAGTCTGGGTTCAGTGCATGAGACAAGGTGCTCAGGGCTGGTGCACTGGGATGACCCTGAGGGATGGGATGGGGAGGGAAGTAGAAGGGGGGTTCAGGATGGGGAACACATGTACACCCGTGGCTGATTCATGTCAATGTATGCCAAAAAACACTACAATATTGTAAAGTAATTAGCCTCCAATTGAAATAAATAAAAAATTTTTTAAGATATAGGCAAGTTGAGATTTGACACAGAGGAGAAGATGTGATATGGAGGCAGAGACCGGAGGGATGCAGCCACAAGCCAAGGGATGCCAGCAGCCAAGAGAATCTGGAAGAAGCAAGAGACTGGGTCTCCCCCCAGAGCCTCCGGGTGGGTATGACCCTGCCAACACTTTGATTTCAGCTCACTGAAACTGATTTCAAAAAATATGTTGTTTTGAGCCATAAGTGTATGGTGATTTGTTATAGCAGCTACAGAAAGCTGATATAGGAAGTGTTCATAGGAAATTTTTTTTTATTTTTCTGCTAAGTACAGACTTACAATGGTTTGACTCATGATTTTTTGACACTACAATGGTGCAAAATCAATATGCATACATTCAATAGAAACCATACTTCGAATTTGTATCTTTTCCTGAACTAGCAATATGTTGTTCTAGACTCTCTTGTGCTGCTGGGCAGTACAGCAAGCCACAGCTCCCACTCAGCCATGCAGCCATGAAGGTAAACAACCAACACAGAATCATTCTGTATCCATACAACCATTCTGGTTTTCACTTTCAGTACTATATTTAATAAGTTACATGAGACATTCAGCGTTTTATTATAAAATAGGTTTTGTGTTATTTGATTTTACCTAACTTTAGGCTAATAAAAGTGTTCTGAGAACTTTCAAGGTAGATTAGGTAAGCTATGTTTGGAAGGTCAGATGTAGTAAATGCATGTTCTCTATGTCTGTGTCTCTAATTGTACTTTGCAAACAAGATCATCTATACAATTTTTCTAGATTCCACATAAGTACATTTGTTTTCTCTTTCTGAATTACTTCACAAACAGATAAGGGGGAAAGGGTGGTGGAAGGAATTAGGAGATTGGGATTGATACATATATACTTACTGATACTATGTCTAAAATAGATAACTAATGAGAACATATTGAACAGCACAGGGAACTCTACTTAATGCTCTGTGGTGATCTGAATGAAAAGCAAATCCAAAAGAGACAGGATATATGCATCTGTATGGCTAATTCATTTTGTTATATAGCAGAAACTAACGCACGTATAAAGCCACTATACTCCAATAAAAATTAATTTTAGAAATTAATTTTTTAATGCATGTTCTACTTATGACATTTTCAGCTTATAGTGAGTTTATTGAAATTTACCCTATTGCAAGCTGAGGAAAATCTGAGCATGTATTTTTTCTGTGCGAGTAGGAGAGGGAAAGATTAGGATCTAACTCAAAATGTACCAAATATAAGCAGATAAAACAAGATGAACCAGGAGGAGGAGTTTCAAGAGTGTGTCCCACAGGGAGGAAGGAGCCAAGTTCCTAAAGGAAACCTCATCACCTAGACTCAATGCCCTGACAAAGATTCTCTCCCTGACCAGACTCCTCTTCCCCACTGGACTTCACTCCAGCCCATAAAGACTTGCACAAAATACCAACATAGGTTCTAACAGCTCAAGTTCGCATTCATAGTATAGCCCAAACTTAAAATACCTGCCTGAGAAAGCTCAAGGCTGCCAAAAGAACTGACTGTTCCAGCCAGTGCTTGAAGACAGGGTCCCTGTGCCCCAACCTGTGTAGAAGGGTAGAGGCCTAACTTCTATAAGCACCAGATAGCAAACCCAGACAGGCTTCACATGGGCCAACCTTGTCTTCACTATTTTTGTAATTTTTCATTTCCCTGTTTCTGCTCAAACACCACCCCCTCCCCCCACCCCCCCCCCCCCCTGCTCAATTCTCCCCTCCTAGTCCCTCATTCTCTCTTTAAAACATCCTATCATGTCTCTAGAAATCAAAGTTGAATTCAATTCTTGCTGGACTCTTTCCCTACTGCAATCGTATATTACTGATTAAAATCTATCCTTATCACTTTAGCTAGGGTCCAGCTTTCTTTATCTCTGACGCCCCCACCTGGAAATTGGATCCTCCAAGGCCCACTGGTTATAACTGTTAGGTAGTTAGAATAGAAAAAGTAGCCTAAGATAGCAGAACCATGTGGAGAGCAAACAAACAAACAAAAAAAAAAAGCCCATGCAAAAGGAGGTCAAGAACCAGAGTGAGAACTTCGGCAAGAAAACACGGCCACTTCCTCAACTGGCCTTGAGGGCATGTCCATTTTGGTGGTGGGCACAAGCCCTATTTTACATAGAACTGAATCAGTCAGGCTTCAGGGGGAAGTGATGAAAAGTATAATACAAAAAAGAGGAGCCAGGGAGGATGGGGCACTCCTTCAAGTGTCAACCCACACTCAGGTCTCAAGAGTGCACTGCCTACTGCCTTCTGCCTGTTTAAGTTGTCACTGAGATGTAACAGAGCTGAAACTAGTCTATTATTAAGAATACTGCCTGCTGCCTGCTTAATAAAACTCTGCCTGTTTGAGCTATAAGTGGTCCATCATTCCAAATTTTAGCTACAATGAGACAAGAACAGAGAGAGAAAAATAAACCAACCTGACATAACAAAATCTGAGGAGGGTTCCAGGGTGTTTAACTCTGCCAGCAGGTCAAGTCTCCATATCATACTGATCAGACTCTTAGATACACAGTGCTGGCCAAGTCAACACCAAAAGAACACAACTGTAGAAAAACTACATTATAAAAACAACAAGATAAAAGAAAAAATATGTATGAGAACAGTGTGGGCTTTAAAGACTTACTGATGTGTTTAAGTGGAAATTACCTGAGGAAAGGTAGTTTTGAACCACCTGGAACTACATAATATGTGTCAGGACCCAGTGAGAGCTACTTGCTCGTTACTCAGGCCCAGGACTGTAGCTGGCAGGGTGTCATTTCTGCTTTAAAGTTCCGGTAAGATTACAGCATGACAGGGAGGAGTAAAAATAGTAACATTTATGAGACCTGAAGGAAGCAAACCTAAGGAAAGGAAAACAAAAGAAGGTAAATGATTATCAAGCAATTCCTGGCATTAGAGCAGTTAGAAGCACTGCCGCTGGTGTCCCCATGCTTGCAGCCTCTGTAATCCTACAAAGTTGTGGGTGTCTTCTCAGTTTCCACTTTTTGCCTTTACATACTATTGGGAAGTGATATGCTGAAGAGTTGATGTTTCAGAATTGTGGTGCTGGAAAAGACTCCTGAGATTCCCTTGGATAGCAAGGAGACCAAACCAGTCAATCCTGAAGAAAATCAACACTGAATATTCATTGAAGGACTGATGCTGAAGTTGAAGTTCCAATACTTTGGCCACCTGATGCAAAGAACTGACTTGTTGGGAAAGTCCGTGATGCTGGGGAAGATTGAGCACAGGAGGAGAAGGAGGCAGCAGAGGACGAGATGATTAGACAGCATCAATGACTCAATGAACATGAAACTGAGCAAACTCTGGGAGATAGTGGACACAGAGGATCCTGGCATGCTATAGTCCATGGGGTTGCAAAGAGTGGGATGCAACTTAGGGACTGAACAACAATAACCTTCTCCGTGCACTTAAACTGCAGTCCTCAACATTTTTGGCACCAGGGGCCAGTTTCATGGAAGACAGTTTTTCCATGGCCAGGTTGGGTGGATGGTTTGGGGATGATTCTCATAAGGAGTGTGAAAAACCTAGATCCCTTGCATACGCAGTTCACAGTAGATTCCATGCTCCCATGAGAATATAATGCTGCTGCAGCTAATCTGACAGGAGGGAAACCTCAGATGGTAATGTGAGTGATGGGAAGTGGCTATAAACACAGATGAAGCTTTGCTCTCTTACCTCCTGCTCTGCAGCCTGCTCCCTAACAGGCAAGGACCAGTACCGGTCTATGGCCCGGGGTTTGGGGAGACCCCTGCACTGAAAAGAATTTAAATGTTCCATAAGAAGCTGACATGTCAGGCTGTGACTAATTCAACACACAGAGGTGTTTTGCTAATTTTACAATTAATTTTTATGCATTTGGAGAAATGCAATATGCTAAACTCAAGTACAGATATTTAAATGATTGCTGATTCTTTGCTATGTTTAAAAAATGTCTAATTGATAGCATAAGATTACTGACATGGGTTGTTGCTGTTGGTCAGTCACTAAGTTGTGTCCAACTCTTTGTGACCCCATGGACTGCAGCACAGCAGGCTTTCCTGTCCTTTGCTGTCTCCCTGAGTTTGCTCAAACTTATGTAAATTGAGTTGGTGATGTCACTTAACCATCTCATCCTCTCTCTTCTCTTTCTCCTACTACCCTCTATCTTCTCCAGCATCAGGGACTTTTCCAATAAGTCAGTTCTTTGCATCAAGTGACCAAAGTATTGGAGCTTCAGCATCAGTCCTTCCAATGAGTATTCAGGGTTGATTTTCTCTAGGATTGACTGGTTTGATCTCCTTGCTGTCCAAGGGATTCTCAAGTCTTCTCCAGCACCACAATTCAAAGGTATCGATTCTTTGGCACTCAGCCTTCTTATGGTCTAATTCTCACATCCATACATGACTACTGGAAAAAACATAGCTTTGACTTCTATGGACTTTTGTCAGCAAAGTGATGTCTCTATTTCTCCTGGCAATTTTGATTCCACCTTGTGATTCATCCAGTCCAGCATTTCACATGATGCAGTCTGTATATAAGCTAAATAAGTAGGGTAACAATATACAACTTTGAGGTACTCCTTTCCCAGTGACTTGGGTATTAAATGGCAAGTGCAGGGCCTCGGACAGTAAAGAATCCTCTCTGCTGATGAATTTCAGGAGGTGTGAGGTGTAATGTACAATTTTATTTTTCCTTCTTGGGAAGGTAGAGACTGGGATGTGGAAAGGAGTTTCCAGAGTGCTGAGGGGAAAGGAAGAATGAAAGGTTTAACTGTGTTCAGCCGCTACTCAGGCAGTGGCCAATGTGACTGGATGGAAGAGAGAGTCCACAACCAGGATTGATCCTTCCCTGAGGTGGGGTAGATAAGAGGGTGGAACACTGGTTTTTGTTTTTGTTTCTCTCTAGGCAGATCAGGTGTGGAGAGATTCACGAGTCCCAGATACTGCCTCTCCTCCTTGCCCCTAACACTAATGCCCAATCAGCAACTTCTCAAAGATGTACTCTTCCCAGAGCTGCATCTGAGTTTGAAGAGCAAAGCAGCAGAGTGAGAGTAGCAAATCCCAGGCATCATATCTCATCTTACCTATATACACCAGCTTGGGCCTCTGGAGCCCACTGCAATTGTGAAAGGGCAGAAATAGGACTCAACAACAAGGCTTCTGACTCCAAACTACCGCCTAGACCACAGCTACCCCTATTATCCCTCCCACTCCTGCATACTTTTGGCAGACCCAGCTTGGATCCCCAGAACATTGTATAACAGTCCCAACACATGCTTTATCCGCCCTTAGCATGGATCTCAGGCCACTCTTGAGATCTCAGGAAGCACACCAGCCCCTCTAGCCTCTCCTGCCACCATTCCTATGTAGTTGACATCTGCCTACAGTAAAGTCCAAGCAGGAAAGGAGCAGTTTAATCATTAATAGCAATTCCCTGTACATTTATGATAGGGTTACTGTGAAAATCATAGGCCCCAGAATACAAAGACCATCTCTGGAGAATTCCTGGCAACCTCCCTGCTATCAGGTTATGGAGCCCATGTTGAAACACAGCTTCCTCAGTGGCAGTGGTGAGAAGGGTGGGGAGTGCCAATCCTTTCAACTGTTCTTTGAGATAAGGTTGCTCTCAGCTAGGTTTGACATTTATAAGCTGGAAAAAAAGTTAACATACACACACATACTCAGCCCAGAGAACTAAGCCTTCCCTTGGGCATTCCCTCTCAAACCTGGTGTTTTCCACAGGTTTCCAATGAGCTTCAAGTGGTGTTCAAAGCAAACTTTAATAAATAACAACTGAAGAAAACCCCATCCAGCCACTCATTGACAAGACTCAAAGTCACCCATTCTTATGCCTTCCTGAATGTCATTCTGGTATCTCCCTCTCAAGCAGGATATTGATTGTTGGTAAATATTATCAATTTTTAATTTCAAATTACAATTGTTCACTGCTAACATATAGAAAAGAAATTGATTTTGTATGTAATCTTGAATCCTGCAACTGTGATATACTTGATAATTTGTTGCTGCTGTTGTTCAGTCAGTAATTCATGTCTAACTTTTTGCAGCCCTATGTACTGCAGCATACCAGGCTTCCCTGTCTTTCACTATCTCTCTGAGTTTCCTCAAATTTGTATCTATTGTGTCAGTGATGCTGTCTAACCATCTCATCCTCTGTTTCCCTCTTCTCCTCTTGCCCTCAATCTCTCCCAGCATCGGGGTCTTTGCCAATGAGTCGGCTCTTTGCATTAGGTGGCCAAAGTATTGTAGCTTTGGCATTAGTCCTTCCAATGAATATTCAGGATTGATTTCCTTTAGGATTGACTGGTTTGATCTCCTTGCTATCCAAAGGACTCTCAAAAATCTTCTCCAGCACCACAGTTCCAAAGTATCAGTTCTTTGGCCCTCAGCCTTCTTATGGTCAAATTCTCATATCCATATATGACTATTGGAAAAACCATAGATTTGACCAAATGGACCTTTGTTGGCAAAGTGATATCTCTGCTTTTAATATACTGTCTAGGTTTGCTGTAGCTTTTCTTCCAAGGAGCAAGTGTCTTTTAATTTAATGGTTGCTGTCACCATCTGCAGTGATTTTGGAAATGCAGAAAAGAAAATCTGTCACTGTTTGCACTTTTTCCCCTTCTACTTGCCATGAAGTAATGGGACATTCAAAACGCTAAGATCATGGCATCTGGTCCCATCCAGCTAAGTTTACCACTCGAGCTAAGTTCAACCTTAGACAATATTTGGCTTCTCAAACCTGTTTATTCTCCTGTTCCCTCTCCCACTGTAGGCAGTGGTACCATAATCCAGCCAGTCAGCCAGGCCAGAAACCAGAGATTTGTCTTAAATTATTCCATCTCCTGTTAATCTTTCTGGCCTCTTAACTGGGGCATACAAAGTCCCAAGCTAGCTTCCCAGCCTACAGTTTTCATTTTTGTTGAGATTTACCTTTTTTATGAGGGAAGAAGATCAAAGAGCTCTCTGGAACCAAAGGGGGTTAGCACATACCTGTTCTTTCCTTGGCTTCCATAACCAATCTATGGTGGCCTTACTCTCCACCCCACTCCCTGAACCTCCTCCTTGGCCTCACACTTCTGAATGAGCTCAGGCTTAGTTGAATAATGACAATCTCCATGCTGGCCAGTTACTCAAATCACCGCCACTGGGGAGAGGGTGCCCATGCACCTGCCAGGGCTTTCAGTCTGGAAGACTAAGGTGATACCAGCAATGTTCCTGTCCCCAATCCCTCCCAGCATCAGAGTCTTTTCCAATGAGTCAACTCTTCGCATGAGGTGACCAAAGTACTGGAGTTTCAGCTTCAGCATCATTCCTTCCAAAGAAATCTCAGGGTTGATCTCCTTCAGAATGGACTGGTTGGATCTCCTTGCAGTCCAAGGGACTCTCAAGAGTCTTCTCCAACACCACAGTTCAAAAGCATCAATTCTTTAGCGCTCAGCCTTCTTCACAGTCCAACTCTCACATCCATATATGACCACTGGAAAGAGCATAGCCTTGACTAGACGGACCTTAGTCAGCAAAGTCATGTCTCTGCTTTTGAATATACTATCTATGTTGGCCATAACTTTTCTTCCAAGGAGTAAGCGTCTTCTAATTTCATGGCTGCAGTCACCATCTGCAGTGATTTTGGAGCCCCCCAAAATAAAGTCTGACACTGTTTCCATTGTTTCCCCATCTATTTCCCATGAAGTGATAGGACCGGATGCCATGATCTTCATTTTCTGAATGTTGAGCTTTAAGCCAACTTTTTCGCTCTCCTCTTTCACTTTCATCAAGAGGCTTTTTAGCTCCTCTTCACTTTCTCCCATAAGGGTGGTATCATCTGTATATCTGAGGTTATTGATATTTCTCCCAGCAATCTTGATTCCAGCTTGTGTTTCTTCCAGGCCAGCATTTCTCATGATGTACTCTGCATATAAGTTAAATAAGCAGGGTGACAATATACATCCTTGACGTACTCATTTTCCTATTTGGAACCAGTCTGTTGTTCCATGTCCAGTTCTACTCAATGAGGTGAATACAGCTAGGACCTAGCAGGGGGCCCGGGCCCTGAGAAGCAGAGGTGGGGGCTTGGTCTTGGACCTTCTCCCTGCTCACAGCCTGAGGCAAACTGCTCACCTGGCCAGGCAGCAGCACCCAGCGGCCCTGTGCAGGGGACAGCACACCTTTATGCAGAACAGAGACACCGCATGCCCAGCATAGTCCTTTGTAAACTGTGGAGAACCAGAGCCACGAATGGTCTAGCATATGCCCTGTGGTGATAATGATAATGCTATTGTCAAGCATCTGGGAAAACTTCCTGAAATGATAAACACACAGATGTCACAGTGTTCACGTTACTTGAGCCCTGCAGGGAGCCCATCGCTAATATACTAGTGCTGTCTCTTTTGAGTCTCAGAACTGCAATGTCCATGCTTCATAGGGGCAGGAGAGTGTGACAAATGTCATCTCTTAACAAAGAAAGCATCATGGTCATATTACTGCACACAGAGTGGGAAAGGACAATTCAGCCTATACCCAGGAGGGCCATAAGCAGAAATAAAGGCACCGGGCTTTTATGTTTAAAAATAAAACAGCCTGAATTCAAACTCAGCTCCTAGTTACTATCCATGGAATAGGTGCTCATCATTTGGCCTTTCTAAACCTTGGTGTTTTCATCAGTTCAGTGACAATAATAGCTGTAGCTGCAGTAGCTGCTACTTATTGACCATTTAGTACATACCAAACACAGCACTAAATATTTTACATCTTACTGGACTGACAAAAGAGATATGAGGTGGATGCTATCACTAGGGAAATAATATCTTTCTTATGGTAATGAGAACCAAATGTGATTACATAAGCAAACCATAGTTGGTGCTTTAAAAACTGCAACTGAGTTCAGGCCTGTAAAAGACAGGGTTTCGTAGATAGCACAGTGGTAAAGAATCCACCTGCCAATGCAGGAGACACAGGAAATGTGACTTCAGTCCCCCGGTTGGGAGGATCCCCTGGAATGGGAAATGGCAGTCCACTCCAGGATTTCTTGCCTGGGAAATTCCATGGACAGAGAAGCCTGGGGGCTACAGTCCATGGCATCACAAAGAGTCAGACACAGCTGAGTGACTGAGCAGGCATGCTCTGTGAAAGTTATGGTAGGCAGTGGAGAAGAGGCAGAATAGGAGGTGCTCAAAGAAAAGAAGTACAAGACTTAGATGTAACCTTCAAGAAGATTAGAGACAGTTGGGAGGATAAGTCATAAGTGCATGAACCAGAAAACTGAAACACTCTCCCTCTCATGGAAGAGTAGAATTTCTCCAAGGAGGAATACAGACAGATTTTTGAGGAAGCAAAGAATAAAGAAGAGGGAACTGGAGGAAGATGGCGGAAGCCAAGATATGAAAGCAGGTGTAGCAGGGTTATTTGCTAGTGAGGGCATGAAGAGTTTCACATTGTTGCTGTTTCACATTGTACTCTGCCATCTCAAGACAAACCATGAGTCATTCATTTCCCTGGCCCATCTTGGCTCTTCACATAGTTGTAATCAGCTCTAGCTGGCACCAGCTACAGCACTTGTCTCCTCTTTTTCAGATGAGGAATCTGAGGCTCAGAGAAGATACAAAACTTAGCGGATCTGAAAGAGAGCTATCTAGATCTTCTAATTCCCTCTAATGCCCATTATCCTCACCACTAATTGCCATCGACATCAGGAGAGCCAAAGGAGTCTCACTCTACCTTTCAGCTGCCCCACCTGCCCAGTGCTGAGGGGAATAGACAAGAGCTAGCTCCTACATCCAAGCAGGGCCTGGGAGAATGTACTAATATTTCCAGAGATCACTGACCCTGCCTAGAGTAGATTATACCCCCTTGTCTCATTGATGGCACGCTTGGTCATATGACTTGCTAGCATGTAACAGTTTTCCATTCTCTCTCTCTCTAATGTTTTATTGTAGTAAAATACACATAAGATAAAATATATCATCTTAACCATTTTTAATTGTACAGTCTATGGTATTAATCACCATCTCTTTTCCCTCCACCATGACAACTAGCAATTCTTCAAATAAGATGTTCTTCATCAGCCTGTGTCCCAGGTTAAGATGACATGAGGAGAAATGTAACTGACTCAGATGGTGTGAGCAAAAAATACATCTTTGACACATCCAGCACCTTGGGTTGCTTGTCACAACCTAACCTCTCCTGACCGATACACAGTATAAAACACTGTCATCTCCAACTTGCCGTCCACACTGCTGGCTAAAGACATGAAAGTTCCATGCCATAGCATCTACCTTGTGTAGGAGATACTTTTCAGCTGTTTCCATTACTGGTCTGTACCATACATCTTGAGATTGATAGATCAGGAATGGAAACAGCTGAAAAGCAAGGGCAAATGAATACAACTGAATGAGGGCATTTATTAGCATGGGCGTGTTCAAAAGGAAGGCTGCTGAGGACAGATTTCCTTCAGAAGGGAGTCTTTTGACACAGGGTGTCACATCCAATTTTCTCAATCTAAAGAGAAAGGTGGGGAGGAGGAAAGCCATGGTAGGGGGAAGCAAGTTTCTTAATCACTGGCTATCATCTCAGGCAAGGGATTTTACTGCTGTCTATCCTTGATAACATGTGGTTAGACACATAGCAAAGAGACACGATATGTCAACTTGTCCAGTCCTGGCCTGGGACCATTCACCACTTGCACAAACCCTGGAAGCCTACCACCCAGGAGAACAGGGTCTTAGAACAGGGTCTTAGAAAAGGGTCTTAGAAGAGGTCTCAAGACTTCTGCTGCTTGTTGACAAGAGACAGATGGTGCTTGTACTTCTTTCAAGGGCAGACATGTGTCATGTGAAGGTGGAGGAGGAAATAAAGCTCCACAAACACACTCAATCCCTCTTTATGGCCCCCATTTATATACCTGGCAGCTATCCAAGTAGTCAAAATCCCATTCTTCCTGAGCAGATAAAAGGGTGGAAAATGACATGGGTCAAAGTTCAAAGAGCCAGGGAAAGGCCCAGAGGCGATAAGAGTAGGCTGAGCATAGGCACTGTCCACCTTAGAGTGACTATGCAGCTCCCCCTCATCTCTGGGGCCCTGGTGGACCCACCAATATCTATTATGCCCTTTCTAAGAACCTGAGCATAAAAACACTATAAAAGTCTACAGTTTTCTTACCTGGAGTCTGGAGCCAGTGTGCCTGAGTTCAAAACAGCTAGAACAGCACCTGTAAGATTAGGCCTGAATAAGGTTTGGCTTTACCTGCTGCCACAGTGCTCTCAACCATTATTTCCCATGGAGTTCGAAGCCAGGAGCACAGATATACAGGACTAGTGTGAGCCTGAGGCTTGGAATAAGTGAGAGTCAGACGAGGCCATGGGTCCTCCATCTGTGGAAGTCCCACTTCCTGGGACCAGTGGGCCAACCATGAAGATCCCAACCCTGAGTCTCAGTGTTTTTGTTTAGTTCAAAAGGTGGAGAGGAATTCATCAAAAGCCACAGCTTGAGGGCTAAGAGTGAGGTGTCACTCCCAAAGCCCACCTTGCTCATCTGAGAAGTGGGTGAGTCAAAGCAAGGATGTACAGCAGAGCATCTGGTGGGAAGGAGCAGGGCTGCAGGGCCCGGTGCGCAGGGCACTGTGCCCAGTCCCACAACACTCAGCAGCCCTGCAAGAAGGCCTGAGGAGGTCAAGGTGGCAGTGCAGGTCCGGGCTGGAGTCTGTGCCCCACGTCAGCCTGCTTCCCTGAGACTGCTCCTCCAGGAAGCTGAGACTCTGGAGCCAGCTGCCATGGGGACGTGAGAGGAGACGAAGAAAAGAGAAAAAATGTCACCTTTGCTACTTCTCACTACTGACTTTCAAGCACTTTTCCCCCAATCACTAATTCACTGGGCCAGAAAGTGCTTTCTGGCTCCTATCATAAACATGAAAGGGGTTGGTAGGAGACTTGAACTGTGACTTGAAAGAGAGTTAGGATGGAGATGCAGAAGATTTTCAGATGGTGGAGTAAGCCTAGATGTCAAAACTAAAAGGTCTATGTGGGGGCTAGGAGTGCACTGTCTGGGCAGGGTGGTGGGTACGTGAAGGCAGGCAACAGGAAGGCATGTTGGGTTCAAACTATGAAGGTAACCGTCTTGGTTTCCTTGGGCTGCCACAAGAAAGTTCCATCAACTCTGGCTCAAACAACAAAAATGTATTCTCTCACAGTCGTGGAGACGAGAGGTCTGAAACTGTGCTCTCAACAGGGTTGGTTCCTCCTGGAGGCTCTGAGAAAGAGTCTGCCCCTGCATGTCTTGGCACCTAGTGGCTGCAGCAGCCCTTGGTTTGCAGTTGCCTCACTCCAGTCTTTACCTTCATCTCCACATGGAGTTCTTCCTGTGTATGTCTCTCTCCTCTTCTTATAAGGATGCTAATCATATTTAATTGTGGTCCACCCCACTCCAGTGTGACCTCATCTTAGCTACACTAGTAATATCAGCAATGAGCCTGTTTCCAAATGAGAGCACATTCTCAAGTATCAATGGTTAGGACAACAATATATCTTTTTTGGAAGGCATAATTCAACCCTTAACAGGAGCATAAGTTCCTGGGTTTTCCACTCTCTGTGCTCCAGGACCCTTTCCCAGATTCCTCCAGTTCTGTCCTTCCTGGGGCCCATTCAGGAAGAAAGCACTGCTCCCCTGGGGACACATTCATTCTTGTCTGAATGTGCTTTCTCTGGGAATATAAGTTGGTTGAGCCATTATGAAAAACAGAATGGAGTTTCCTCAAAAAAATTAAAGAGATAACTATCATATGATCCAGCAATTCAGATTTGAAGTATATATCTGAAGGAAATGAAATCAGAATCTCAAAGAGATATGTGCCCTCTCATGTTCATTGGAGCCAATGACATGAAATAGCCAAGACATGAAAACAACCTAAGTGTCCATGGATGGATGAATGAATAAGGAAGATGAGGTATGCAACATAATATCAAAAAGCCAAATAACTCAATTTAAAAATGGGCAGAGGCTAGTGGTTGGGAAGGAGAAGGCAATGGCAACCCACTCCAGTACTCTTGCCTGGAAAATCCCATGGACAGAGGAGCCTGGTAGGCTGCAGTCCATGGAGGTCACGAAGAGTTGGACACGACTGAGTGACTTCACTTTCACTTTTCACTTTCTTGCATTGGAGAAGGAAATAGCAACCCACTCCAATGTTCTTGCCTGGAGAATCCCAGGGAAGACAGAGTCTGGTGGGCTGCCATCCATGGGGTCACACAGGGCCAGACACAACTGAAGAAACTTAGCAGCAGCAGCAGCAGCAGCAGTGGTTGGGATTCTGAGTTTTTGCTGCTGTGACTTAGGTTCAATCCCTGGTCAGGGAACTGTGATCCCATAAGCCACATAGCACAGTCAAAGAAAAAAATTTTTAATTGGGCAGAGGAACTGAATAGACATTTCTGCACAGAAAACCTACAGATGGCCAACATACACATGAAAAGGTGATCAATATCACTCATTATCAGGTAAATGCAAATCAAAACCACAATGAGATATGACTTCATAGCTGTCAGAATGACTACCATCAAAAAGAACAAATAATAAGTGTTGATGAGGGTTTGGAGAAAGGGTAATCCTCTTCTCAACACTGTAGCACTGGTAAGAATGTAAATTAGTAAGCCACTGTGAAAATAGTATGAAAGTTCTTTTAAAAGTTAAAAATAGAACTACTATATAATCCAGCAATCCCACTTCTGTGTTTTTACTCAAAGAAAATGAAGACACTAATTTGAAAAGATACATACACCAAAATGTTTGTAGTAGCATTATTTATAATAGCCAAGATATGAAACAACTTGAATTCCACCAACAGATAAGTGAATAAAAAAGATGTAGTATATAGATATACAGTGGAATACTACTTACTGATGAAAAGAATGAAATCTTGCCATTTGTAACAACATGGTTGGACCTACAAGGTTTACTAAGTTAAATGAGTAAGACTGAGAAAGCAAACACTATATGATCACACTTAAAATGAAACAAGCAAAACAGAAACAGAAAGAAATAGAGACAACTGGTGGTTACCAGAGGGGAATTGGGTAGAGATTAGGCAAAATAGGTGAAGGGGATTGAGGGAGAAAAGCTTCCAGTTATAAAATAAATAAGAGATTGATATGTAGCTTACAACATAAGGAGCATATTTGATAATACTGTAATAATTTTGTATGGTGAGAGATGGTTATTGGACTAGTTAGCAGCAGCAGCAGCAGCAGCAGTGGTTGGGATTCTGAGTTTTTGCTGCTGTGACTTAGGTTCAATCCCTGGTCAGGGAACTGTGATCCCATAAGCCACATAGCACAGTCAAAGAAAAAAATTTTTAATTGGGCAGAGGAACTGAATAGACATTTCTGCACAGAAAACCTACAGATGGCCAACATACACATGAAAAGGTGATCAATATCACTCATTATCAGGTAAATGCAAATCAAAACCACAATGAGATATGACTTCATAGCTGTCAGAATGACTACCATCAAAAAGAACAAATAATAAGTGTTGATGAGGGTTTGGAGAAAGGGTAATCCTCTTCTCAACACTGTAGCACTGGTAAGAATGTAAATTAGTAAGCCACTGTGAAAATAGTATGAAAGTTCTTTTAA
The DNA here is from genome assembly GCA_006408675.1 of Madoqua kirkii. Lineage (NCBI taxonomy): Eukaryota > Metazoa > Chordata > Mammalia > Artiodactyla > Bovidae > Madoqua > Madoqua kirkii. The sequence goes on along the minus strand of SJYC01066663.1, from coordinate 1,309 downwards.
AAGTTAAAAATAGAACTACTATATAATCCAGCAATCCCACTTCTGTGTTTTTACTCAAAGAAAATGAAGACACTAATTTGAAAAGATACATACACCAAAATGTTTGTAGTAGCATTATTTATAATAGCCAAGATATGAAACAACTTGAATTCCACCAACAGATAAGTGAATAAAAAAGATGTAGTATATAGATATACAGTGGAATACTACTTACTGATGAAAAGAATGAAATCTTGCCATTTGTAACAACATGGTTGGACCTACAAGGTTTACTAAGTTAAATGAGTAAGACTGAGAAAGCAAACACTATATGATCGCACTTAAAATGAAACAAGCAAAACAGAAACAGAAAGAAATAGAGACAACTGGTGGTTACCAGAGGGGAATTGGGTAGAGATTAGGCAAAATAGGTGAAGGGGATTGAGGGAGAAAAGCTTCCAGTTATAAAATAAATAAGAGATTGATATGTAGCTTACAACATAAGGAGCATATTTGATAATACTGTAATAATTTTGTATGGTGAGAGATGGTTATTGGACTAGTAGTAGTGATCATTTCATACTGCATTTGATTGCTGATCACAGTGTTGTACAATTCAACCTAGCATAACATTGTACATCAACTACACTGCAATAAAATACTTCAACACATTTCAAAACATATTTTAGCATCAACTACACTGCAATAAAATACTTCAACACATTTCAACACACATTTTATTGCAGTGTAGTTGATGTACAATGTTATGCTAGGTTGAGTTGTACAATACTGTGATCAGCAATCAAATACAGTATGAAATGATCACTACCACTAGTCCAATAACCATCTCTCACCATACAAAATTATTACAGTATTATCAAATATGCTCCTTATGTTGTACACTATATATCAACCACTTATTTATTTTATAACTGGAAGCTTTTCTCTCTCAAACCCCTTCACCTATTTTGCCTAATCTCTACCCAGTTCCCCTCTGGTAACCACCAGTTGTCTCTATCTGGCCAAGAGGAGCTACGCCACACCCAAGGTCAGGGGCAAAGGGCGAGAGGAGCAACCCCACATCCAAGGAGTGGTGGCTGTGTGGACACAGGAGGGCTGAAAGAAGCTACTCCATGTTCAAGGTCAGGAGGGATGACCTCGTCCAAGGTAAGGAGAAGCGGCTGCGCTTTGCTGGAGCAGCCGAGAAAAGATATCCCACATCCAAGGTAAGAGAAAACCCAAGTAAGACGGTAGGCACTGAGAGAAGCCATCACAGGGCAGACAGACTGAAACCATAATCACAGACAACTAGCCAGTCTGATCACATGGG
>SJYC01066661.1:0-15320 GCA_006408675.1 Madoqua kirkii | reverse complement strand
GCTCTGGCAGGGGCTACTCCTTAGTGTGTCCCAAAGGCTCCACTATCCGCTGGGCCCTAGTAGCTGTTGCCCAAGCAGGTGGGGTTCTTCTGCCCTTAATCTTCTTTGTGCCAAGGATCAGACCAATGAAAACTGAGCACAGGGCAGTTTTTCATCTGCCAGCAGATTTTGTGGCAGATTATGAAGGGGACTCCTCAGCATGTTTTTCCCACTGCTTTTTCCTCCTGCCCTTCAGCTCCTCTCTCCCAGGACTGGAGCCTGGCCAAAACCCATGGTGCCTGGCTTCCGGACCTCATGAAGCTCAGGCTTGGATGTCTCATTGCAAAAATCCAGTGAGAGACATGGTGATAGGTAAGAGGTGGATTTTTTCAGATTCAGAGAAGCACACTCCACAGGGTGTGGTCCATCACAGAGGAAGAGTGTGGTGGCCATGGAATGTGGTGCAGTTAGTTTCTGCGAGTGGGCTGATTTTATCTGCTAATGAGGGTGAGGATCATTCCAACAACTGGAGAATCATCCACTCCTCTGTCTTGTGACAGTGACTTGGAAAGGTCCTGGCACCTCTGGGTGTGTCGTTTAGCTTACAGATTGGAGATCAAGGTTTAGTTGAATTTGACTTGTCATCTTGGACCCATTTGATTTTAATTGGTTTATGTTATGCTCCTGGGCTATGTCATTCTTTCAAAAGTTGTGCCCTGCCCCCTTCCCTCCTGTTTCATTCTCTTTTCCTGAGCCCCATCTGAGCCACAATGTTGCCTCTTCAATCTTCTGGGGGAACAACCAGAAAATAGCTGGCCTTTATGAGAGAAATGCTATATAATATCCAATCCCTCTAGGTATTCAGGCCTTCATCTTCCATGTTTCCTACCTGTGCAACAACAGCATCTCTCAGTGAACCTGCTAAGGCAGGTAACAGGCACACAATGCCTGCTGTAAGTTCATCTGTTGGCATCCCTTCAAGGGCAATTCTGCTTCCAGGGATAATGTTTGCCACTTTGGGAATTACCCCTGCAGGCTGTTTGGGCCCAAACTCTTGCCACCCTTCTCCTAAAGTTACAAACAAATCTCTGGGTCAAATCTCCACTCCACTTTCATGGAACATCTGATCTATTGCCTCTTATCAATTTGTTCTTAAGTCACTTACTAACTCCTATAACCAGGACCCTGCCCCCTTGTAGGCAACATCACTCCACCCAGTCTGTTATTAAAATACTCTTAATGCCCTTAATGGGCTTCCCTTGCGTCTCAGCTGGTAAAGAATCCACCTGCAATGCGGGAGGCCTGGTTTCGATCCCTGGGTTGGGAAGATCCCCTGGAGAAGGGAAAGATTACCCACTCCAGTATTCTGGCCTGGAGCATTTCGTGTTTCACTTTCAAAGGAAACAGTGGAAACAGTGGCAGACTTTATTTTTTTGAGCTCCAAAATCACTGCAGATCGTGGCTGCAGCCATGAAATTAAAAGACACTTACTCCTTGGAAGGACAGTTATGACCAACCTAGACAGCATATTAAAAAGCAGAGACATTACTTTGCCACCAAAGGTCCATCTAGAAAGGCTATGGTTTTTCCAATAGTCATGTATGGATGTGAGAGTTGGACTACAGAGAGCTGGGCCCTGGAGAATTGATGCTTTTGATCTGTGGTGTTGGAGAAGACTCTTGAGAGTCCCTTGGACTGCAAAGAGATCCAACAAGTCCATCCTAAAGGAGATCAGTCCTGAGTGTTCATTGGAAGGGCTGATGTTCAAGCTAAAACTCCAATACTTAGGCCACCTGATGCGAAGAGCTGACCCATTTGAAAAGACCCTGATGCTGGAAAAGTGTGAAGGCAGGAGAAGAAGGGGACGACAGAGGATGAGACAGTTGGATGGCATCACCGACGTGATGGACATGAGTTTGAGTAAGCTTCAGGAGTTGGTGATGGACAGGGAGGCCTCCCGTGCTGCAGTCCATGGGGTCACAAAGAGTCAGACACAACTGAGTGACTGAACTGAACTGAACTGTGGGAAGGAAATCAGTAACTTACATTCTCTCATAGCAATAAGAAGATAAAGCTTATGGCTATTTCACCAGGTTCCCAGCCTCAGGGCACAGACTTGGATTGCTTTACATCATGGTATCTATGCCCCTCCTTGGTGGACAAACCAGCAGTGAGTTAAGATTACAACCCTTTAATCATGGGCTTCCCTGATAGCTCAGTTGGTAAAGAATCTGTCTGCAAGGCAGGCCTCAGTTCGATTCTGTGTTAGGAAGATTCCCTGGAGAAGGGAAAGGATATCCACTCCGGTATTCTGACCTAGATATTCCATGGAGTGTATAGTCTATGGGGTCACAAAGAGTCGACGCAACAAGCGACTTTCACTTAATCCTACCCAGCACTGGTCATGCTGGAGGCCTTGGGGACGCCCAACTCCAGCCTGGGGTCCCAAGAGGTCAACCTGCCTCAACCTGCCTAGGGATCTGGTCCTCAGAAGGTTGTCATGCCTCAACCTGCTCGGGGATCCGCCAGTCCAGGGGTCCTAAGAGGCCAACATGCCTCGACCTGCCCACAGATTCGATGTCCAGGAGGCTGTCGTGCCTCAGCCTGCCTGGGAATCTCCATCCCGACCCAGGGACACCAGGCTCTCAGTTTACAACAGTACTGGTAGGATAAGCTTCAGAAAGACTCACCCCTAAGGAAGTCCACCCATGGAAACAGAAGGAAGCCTATTACTTGTGGGACTGTGCCCAGTCTCAGTAATAACTCAGAAGTCCAATGAGAACCCCACTGACTTTCTGGAAAGTCTAAAAGAGGCCCTCCAAAAGTGTGATTTTGAAGGACAAACTCCTGTCCCAATGTGCATCAGACATCAGGATAAAGTTACAACAGTTGCAGCAGCAGGACTCTGCTGCCTCTTTAGATCAGATTGTCCAGACAACCACGGATACATTTTACAACAGAGAACAGGAGAGGGAGGCCAAGGCCCAGGAAAGGGAGAAAAGGAAAGAGACAAGACATGCCCAGATGCTGGCCACCCTCCAGGGAAGCCCTATGGCAAACCCCGAGTCCTTGAAGGACAAGGCATGAGACAAATGCCTGATCTGTAGACAGGTGGGACATTGGGCCAAAGAGTGTCCAAACCATGGCAAGTCTCCTAAAATGGCTTGCTACAAATGCCATCAATTGGGACATTTGGCTGCACTCTGCCCTCAGGACCCGAGAACCTCAAGGTCAAGTCCCAAGCCTTCCCTTGTGATGGTTCAACAGGACTGAAGCAACCCACTCCAGCCAGCCTGCCTCTCACAGATAACCATCACGGAGCTGGAGCCAAGGGTACAACTGGATGTGGCAGGTAGGTCCCAGAATTTCTTGGCTGACACAGGGGATACCTACTCTGTCCTAAACTCCTACTCCGGAGCCTTCTCCTCCCAAACCTGTACAATTTGGGGTACTACAGGAAAAACACTTTAAAAAGATTCACCCAAGCACTTCTTTGTTGCTGGGATGGACATATATTTTCCCACAAGTTTCTGGTGGTCCCTGACTGTCCTACCCCCTTATTGGGAAGAGATCTCTCCCTGCCTTTGAAATCTTGCAGCTATCGACATACTGATAGAAGATGCTTTAAAACTCTCTTTTGGGGGCAAACTAGTTTTACCAGCCACCAAGCGAAACAACTCCTAAATGGGAGAGGCCGTTTATGGATGTCTGATCAAAGAATCCTCAGATATCAAGTAATGCTGATGGAAAATCCAGGTCTGACTTTATCCCCTTGTGAGGTTCTTAACCCTGCCACTCTCCTGCCTACCCCCGAGGGTTCTCTCCCCTTTCACTCTTGCCTAGAAACTTTGGACCACTGGACAAAATCCCAAGAGGGATTGTCAGAAGATCCTCTGACCAATCCTGAGGAAATCTGGTACACTGATGGAAGCAGCTTTGTCTTTGATGGAAAAAGAAGAGCCAGATATGCAGTAGTCTCCAATTTTGAGACCATGAGGCTAAAAATTTGCCACCAGGTACTTCAGCCCAATTAGTTGAGTTCATAGCTCTGATTTGAGCTTCAGAGCTGGGAAAAGGAAAAAGAGTAGCCATTTACACTGACTCCAAGCATGCCTTTCTGGTGCTACATGCACATGCTGCTGTTTGGAAAGGAAGAGGCCACTTGACCACCCAAGGTTCCCAATCAAATATGGTGATCAAATCCTTAGGCTCTTGGAGGCAGTCCATCTGCCCAGTGAGGTTTCAGTCTCCCATTGTAAAGGACACCAAAAAGGGAGCACAGAAGTGGCACAAGGGAACCAAGCAGCTGATCAGGCAGCTAGGAGAGCAGGCTTACAGAACATGCTGCCGTCCATGGGGTCACAGAGTCAGACATGACTGAGTGAGTGAACAGCATTGCAGCTGCATTGTTTATTTCGAATTCCAATAGTTCATTGTTAGTATATAAGAATGTAATTCTTTGGGGGGAGGGGGTTCTCTGGTTGCTCAGATGTTAAAGAATCCACCTGCGATACAGGAGACCTGAGTTCAGCCCAGGGTCGGGAAGATCCCCTGGAGGAGGGCATGCAACTCACCCCAGTATTCTTGCCTGGAGAATCCCCATGGGCAGAGGAGCCTGGCAGGCTAGAGTCCAAGGGGTTGCAAAGAGTCAGACACGACTGAGTGACTAAGCACACAGGCAGTTCTTTTTAATATGCTTTGTCTTTATTATGTTTTGATTATGGTAAAGTATATAACATAAAATTTACCAGCTTAATCATTTTCAAGTGTCAAATATATCCTCATTGTTGTGCAGCCAACCTCAAAACTTTTTCATCTTGAAAAACAAGCTCTGTACACTTAAGCAATACCCTCTCAATTTACTTTTTTCCAAGTCCTTAGTAACCACCATTCTACTTGCTGTTTTTATGATTTGACTGCCTAAGTACTGCATATAAGTGGAATCACACAGTATTTGTCTTGTTATGATTGATTTATTTCATTTTGCATAATATCCTCTACATTAGTAATTGACTTTTGTGTATTAACTTTAGTATTCTGTGATCTTGCAATATTTGCTTAGCTCCATGAATTGTTTTGTATCATTATATTTTTTTGGTATGTCAATTCTTTGTAATTTTATTTACAGACAATTATATCTTCTACAAGTAGTTTTCTTTCTTTCTAATCTTTAACCTTCTGTTTCTTTTTACTTTGTTATTGCACTAGTTAGGATTTCCAGTACAACTTTGAAGAGGCATGCTAAGAGAGGACATTCTTGCTTTCTTCCAAATCTTAGGAGAGTATTCAATTTTCACCATTGTATATGTTATTAGCTGTAAGTTTTCTGTATATTCTTTGTCAAACAAAAAAGTTTTACTCTATTACTAATATGCTAAGAATTTTTATCAAGAATGAGTGTTGGATTTTATCTGGTTTTCTGCATCAATTAATATGATCATATGATTTTTTTCTTCTTTAGTACGTTAATGTGACTACACTGATTGATTTTAAGATGTTGACTAAGGCTTGCATATCTGGAATACAGGGCTTCCTAGGTGGTGCTAGTGGTAAAGAACCTGCCTGCCAATGCAGCAGATGCCTGAGACCAGGTTCAGTCCCTGGGTCAGGAAGATCCCCTGGAGGAGGGCAGGGCAATTCTCTCCAGTATTCTTGCCTAGAGAATCCCATGGACGAAGGAGCCTGGTGGGCTACAATCCATAGGGTTTCAGAGAGTCAGATACTGAAGTGACATAGCATTCACACATGCACCTGGAATAAGTCTAATGTGGCTGTGGTATATAATTTACATTGTTGGATTTGATTGGCTAATATTTTATTGAGGATTTTTGAATTTGTGTTCATGAGAAATATTGGTCTATTATTTTCCTTCCTTGTGATGTCTTTATTTGGTTTTAATATTAGGATAAAGTTGGCCTCACAGAATATGCTTGGAAGTGTTCACAGTGCTGCTATTTTCTGGAAGTGAATATGGAGAATTGTTACATATTCTTTCTTAAATGTGTTTTAGAATTCACCAATGAAACCACCTGGGCTTGGTGCCTTCTTTTTTTGAAGTTTAAAAATTATTGTTCTATTTCTTTAATAGATATGGAACTATTAAGCTTATCAATCTCCCCTCTGTGAGATTTAGCAATTTGTATCTTTCAAGAAATTGGTTCTTTTCATTAAAATCATCTAATTTGTGAGCATGGAGTTGTTCATAGTATCTATTATCTTTCCAATGTCCATAGGATCATCAGTAATGTGTGGCTCCTTCCTTCTCTTCTTGGTTAACCTGATTTATCAATGTTACTGATCTTTTCCAACAACCAGGTTTGGTTTCATTGATTTTTTCCTACTGGTTTCCCATTTTAAAGTTTATAGTTTTTACAGTGTTTATTATTCATTATGCTTGATTTAGGCTATTGCTTGTCTGTCCCAGTTTCTTAAGGGAAAACCTTGAGTTAATGATTTTTTCTAATATATACATTATATGCTGTAAATTTCCCTCTATGCACTACTTTCACTATGTCTCACAAAACTTGACAAATTGTATTTTAGTTTATTTCAAAATAATATTTTTGCTTTCCCTTTAGACTTCTTAATATTGTTCACTGACTATTTAAGTGCTTTATGGAAATGATAAAAAAAATTGGTAGACCTCTACTTTATTACTATAGCTTTTAATTTTTTTATTATTTTTAATTGGAAGATAGTTGTTTTACAACACTGTGTTGGTTTCTGCCATACATCAAGATGAATCAGCCACAGTTATACATATGTCCCCTCCCTCCTGAGCCCCCTACCCATCGCCCTTCCCATTTCACTGCTCTAGGTTGTCACAGAACACTGGGTTGATCTCCTTTGTCACACATTGATACAGCCACTATGGAGAACAGTATGGAGATTCCTTAAAAGACTAAAAATAGAACTACCATATGACCCAACAATTCCACTACTGGGCATATACCCTGAAAAAACCATAACTGAAAGAGAGCCATGTACCCCAATGTTTATTGCGGCACTTTTTAGCTAGGACATGGAAGCAACCTAGATGTCCATTGACAGATGAATGAATACAAAAACTGTGGTGTATATATATACAATGAAATATTACTCAGCTACAAAAAAGAATGCATTTGAGTCACTCCTAATGAGGTAGATGAACCTAGTGCATGACATAAAAGTTATCATCTTAACGATTTGTGTGCAGTATACTTCTGTTAAGCATATCCACATTGCTGTGCAACCAATCGCCAAAATTATTTCATACTGCAAAACTGAAATGCTGTACCTATTCAATAATAACTCCCTTTTTTCTCCTCTCCCCATCTCCTGGAAATTACCATTCTACTTTTTTTTTTTTAATAAATTCTGTCTACTGTAAGTAACTCATATAAGCAGAATCATACAGTCTTTTTGTGACTGGTTTATTTTACTAACACAGTGTTCTGAAAGTTAATCTTTGTTGAAGCATGTGTCAGAATGTCCTTTTCAAGGTAGAATAATATTCCATTGCATGTAATACCACATTTTATCTATTCATCTGTCAATGGACATTTGTGTTGGTTCTACCTCTTAGCTATTATGAAGAGTGCTGTTTCGAAAATAGATGTGCAAATATCTCCAAAATTCTACTTTCAGTTATTTTGGCCATATATCCAGTAGTAGAGCTGCTATTGATCAGTTGCTAAGTCATGTCCAACTCTTTGCAACCCCATGGACTGCAGGACACCAGGATTCCCTGTCTTTCACTATCTCCAAGAGTTTGCTCAAACTCATGTCCATTGAATCGGTGATGCTATCCAATCATCTCATCTTCTGTCACCCCCTTCTCCTCCTGTCCTCCATCTTTCCCAGCATCAGGGTCTTTTCCAAGGAGTTGGCTCTTTGCATCAGGTGGTCAGAGTATTGGAGCTTCAGCTTCAGCATCAGTCCTTCCAATAAATACTTAGTGTTGATTTCCTTTAGAATTGACTGTTTTGATCTCCTTGCTGTCGAAGGGACTCAAGAGTCTTCTCCAGCACAATTCCAAAGCATCAATTCTTTGATGCTCAGGCTTATGGTCCAACATCCATACATGACTACTAGGAAAGTCACAGTTTTGACTATATGAATGTCAGCAAAGTGATGTCTTTGGTTTTTAGTACAGTGTCTATGTTTCTTATAGTTTTTCTTCCAAGGAGGAAGTGCATTTTAATTTCATGGAGTGGAGTTGAGGGACAAGTAACTTTTATGACCCAGAAATGGTCTTTTTCACTGAATATTCCAACTAAGTTTGACATGCTATTGGATGGAGTATTTTTTTTAATTTTTATTTTTTTTACTTTACAATACTGTATTGGTTTTGCCATACATTGACATGAATCCACCACAGGTGTATATGAGTTCCCAATCCTGAACCCCCTTCCCATCACCCTCCCCATATCATCTCTCTGGGTCATCCCAGTGCACTAGCCCCAAGCATCCTGTATCGAACCTAGACTGGCGATTCATTTCTTACATGATAGTGTACGTGTTTCAATAAATACCAATTAGATCTAGCTACTTCATAGTGTTATTCAAATCAAACATATCTTTATTAATTTCCTGCTTGATTGGTCTGTCACTTACTGAGAGCAGGTATTGGGATCTCAACCATAACAGTGAATTTGCCTATTTATTTTAGTTCTATCAGTTTTTGTTTCACATATTTTTATACTACTTTGTAATATACATGTATAAGACTACTGTCTTCTTGAAGTACTGACTCCACTATCATTTTGTAGGAATCCTTTTTTATTCTTGATACATTTAATTATTCTTTGTCTAAAATTAAATAACTACCTAGCTTTCATTAGATTAGTGTTAATATCCTATATCTCTCCCTCTATCATTACTTTTAACTTATCAGGGTCTTTATATTTAAAGGGGTTTCTTGTAAGGGCATAATTGTGCTTTTTTTTTTTTAATCCAGAAGATAATTTTGTCTTTTAATTAGTATACTAAGATCAGGGCTTCCCAGGTGGCACAGTGGTAAAGACATCACCTGCCAATGCAGTAGACACAAGAGATGCAGTTTTGACCCTTGGGTCAGAAAGAGCCCCTGGAGAAGGAAATGCAATCCTCTCCAATATTTTTGCCTGGAAAATTCCATGGACAGAGGTGCCTGGTGGGCTACAGTCCATGGAGTTGAAAAAGAATGGGACACAACTGAACGCACGTGCGTGCGCGCGCGCACACACACACACACACACACACACACACACAACAGCATTCACATTTAAAGTGATTATTGATATAACTGAATTAATGTCAACCAAGTTATAACTTTTTTCTATTCATCAGAGTCTTCTTTATCTGCCCTCTCTGGTGTAAATATTCTAAATAATTCTATTTAATCTCCTCTCTCTCATTTCTACTTCCTTAAGAAATTAGCTATAGAATTTACAATACACATTTTTAAATAATTTAACTCTACCTTCAAATAACACTACTCCACTTTATGCCTATTTCAGGAACATGGATGACAGAGTTATCTACTTGCTAAACCATCTGATATAGTTACTATTTTATTTTAATATTCATTTTTGGCTGTGTCGAGTCCGTTGCAGCACATGGGATCTCTGGTGCAGCATGCAGGCTTCTCTCTACCATGGGCTCCAGGCACGTGGGTTTCATAGCTGGCAGCACATAGGCTCTCTAGTTGAGGCACATAGGCTCAGTAGTTGCAGCATACACAAGCTTAGTTTCCCTATGGCATGTGGGATCTTAATTCCCCAGCGAAGGATCAAACCCATGTCCCTGCATTGGAAGGCTGATTCTTAACCACTGGACCACCATGAAAGTCCCCTTATTTTATTATATTAAACAAATTAGCTTTTAGATAAATTACTACAAAAGATTCTTTTTTAAAATATTTACTTATTTACATATTTTACTGTGCTGGGTCTTGGTTGTGGCACACCGGACCTTCTAGGTGTGGCATGCAAACTCTTAGTTGTGGCAAGTGAGTCTGAACAGGGACTGAACCCCAGACCCCTGTGTTAGGAGCACAGAGTCCTAGCCACTCACCTGCCAAGGAAGTCCCAGGTTTCCTTTCATTTAATATATTTCTCCTGCAGTGTTCTTGTTTTCTTCATGTAGATTCCAGTGTCATTATCCTTCATTATGCTTTATCATTTTCTTTCTACCTCAAGAAAATGCTTTTAACATACCTGTTGCTGAATCCTCTGTTTCCAGTTGTCTGAGAAAGTCTTCATCTGTCCTTCCTTTTTAAAAATAATTCTGTTGATATAGAATTCTATTTTTTTTTCTTTCAACACTTTAAATATTTCACACACTCTTGTTTGCATGCTTTCTGATGAGAAGTCTGCTGTAATTCTTTACTTTGTTTCGCTATAGTCAAGGTAGGTTGTTATGGCTTTTGTTTTCTTTTTTCCTGACTTCTTTCAAGATTTTCTCCTCTTTGATTTTCTGCAGTTTGAATATGATGCCTAAGTGTACTTACTTTTGGTATTTATTCTGCTTAATGTTCTCTAAGATTCTTGGCCTTATGACTTAAGTTCTGCCATTAACTTTGGAAAATTTTTCATCATTATCACTTCAAATACTTATTTTGTTCTGATCTCTTTTTCTTCTCTTTCTTCTGGTATTCCAAATATGCATATATTAAATGCTTTGAAATTGTCCCGCAGTTCTTTGGTACTGGGTATATTTTCCAATTCTTTTTTCCTGTTGCATTTAAATTTGGGAAGTTCCTAATGATCTTTCTTCAAGATCATATTTCCTCAATCCTGTCAAGACTACTGATGAGCCATCTTCATTTCTGTTTCATCATTTTCCCTTTTTACTCCTTCTGCTATATTTTCTGTTTCATCTAGTCTTTCTTTTTTATCCTGTCTTAAGTTTCGCTTTTTCTTTGCATGATTCATCTGTTCCTGCATTTTGTCTACCTTTTGCATGGGAACCCTTAACATGTTAATAACTGTTACTTTAAGTTCTCTGATAATCTCAATGTATAGGTCAGGTTTTGATGTTCACTTTACCCCTTTAGACTACATTTTTCTCTTTTTGCCTTTTTGCATGAATGTGTAATATTTTTGTAGAAATCTTAAAATGCTTTATCTAGGAATAGGAACTGAGGTAAATCTTTTAATATGAGAATTTATATTAACCTGACTAGAATTTGGGCTTTGGAGTTGGGTTTGTTTAATGCATTCTAAATTTATAGGTACTGCTAAGTTGCTTCAGTCGTGTCCGACTCTGTATGACCCCATAGACGGCAGCCCACCAGGCTCCCCTGTCCCTGGGATTCTCCAGGCAAGAACACTGGAGTGGGTTGCCATTTCCTTCTCCAATGCATGAAAGTGAAAAGTCAAAGTCGCTCAGTGGTGCCCGACTCTTAGCGACCCCATGGACTGCAGCCCACCAGGCTCCTCCATCCATGGGATTTTCCAGGCAAGAGTAGTGGGGTGGGTTGCCATTGAGACTTCAAATTCCACTAGTTTCCTTTATTTTGTAACCTTTATTACTTTGAGCTTCCCTAAGTATTCCTTATCAGAGAGAGCGAGCGTTTGTCTTGTAGTTCTCTCAACTGTAATTCATGATTAGTATATCAGAGCCACACTGGTGTTGTTGCAAGGTGTGAGAAGGAGAAGCATTCTATAATCTTCCAATCAAGTTTTAGTTTTTTAGTGATCCTGTGAGCTTTACAAATACTTCTTTTAAAGCTTCAAAACCCCCCCTCCTTAGGTGAGCTAGGAAAACTACATAGGGCTAGGGTGGGAAAAATGCCCTTCCCCTGTTGGGGAAATTAAATAGTTTTGTTTAGGCTTCAGAGACAAAGCAGAGCAGGCCTCTGACCTTGTTTCTAACCTGCCTGGACACTGCCCTGTGAATGACTGACTGCCTGCTGTGAGGTCAAGCTTTGCAGTACCTTAGATAAGATGGGGGAGGAATTTTGAGATTGTTGAGCCCCTGGAGGGTGTCTGGCCAACCAAAGCTCAGGTTTAACAACATTCCAAGTTTTCCACAACAAAACAAACAATATTAACATGAAACCAGAGCTCCAATTTGCTCACATATTAATGTACCTTGCTTGCATCCTGGGATTATAAACAGGAACACTGAACTGCAAGTTTTGAAGTCTCACTCATGGAGTGGAAACACTGCCTGGGACCTTTTCTCAGCTGAGATTCCAGATGTACTGTGTCACAGGACTTTCCACCACTGCTTAAGTCCAGATTTTGGTCAAAACCCAATTTGGTGATGTATCCTCTCTTTTTATTTCTCTTTTCTTTTAAAGTTAGTGCATTGAAAGTAAGATAAGTAATTTTTAATAAATATTGGTATTGTTTATTTGTATATAACAAGTGGCTTATTTTGCTAACAAATCCTTCGAACCTGAGACAAAAATGAAAACTTTCTGCAAAACCCCCCTGGTGGAATAAACCCTGGTAATGTCTTTTCCCTAGATAGTAACCTGTTATATAGAATTCCCTGGGCAAACCTCTTGGGATTTCTGGAGATGACACCTGCAGGAGTAAGGGGTCCCCTAAGACTGTGACCCCAGGAGTTTCTCAGTCTCATACTGATCCACACTCAAATTCCAGCAATTCGTCAAACTGACCGTATAAGTACTCCTACCAGGTGATGGCTCCAGTGCCTTCTAGATTAACAGATCTTGGCTATGTTCTCTGTTTGCCTGTCTCTCCAGATTACAGGTTGGAAATTTTCTCTGACGAGTCTAAGAAGAGCCACTGATTTTCAGTTTGTCCAGCTTTTTCTTAAAATATGGGTAAGAGTGTAAGGACTCCAAGTTCTTTACAAGTCTGAATTAAAAGTCTTCTGGAATAGAGATCTTAATAATATGTTCAAGAAATTGGTTTTTTACTTTTTTTAATGACTCAATATGGTTCTAAGAATTTTATTAATATATCAATTTGTTTTGCAATATTTTAGGCTTCTAAATCAAAATATAATTACTAGAAGAACAAACCTCTGATATGTATTTTCTTCAACACCACTAAGGAATTAACTCAGTTCTGACACTATCGACCTGAAGATAGCGTCAGATCCCACAGGTTAAGGGCTCAGTCCTGCAAAACTGCCCTCACCTCCTCTTCAGACACCAATCCTAAGTCCAGGTTGTCACCCATGCTTTTGAACTATCAGCTGTAGATAGGTTTCTATGGTCCTCCTTGAGCACAATTAATTCATTAGAGTAGCTCACAGAACTCAGATAAATACTTTATGTACTGGATCAGAAAAGGCTGTAACTCAGGAAATGCCAGATGGAAGAGTTGCATGGGACAAGGCACGTGGGAAGGGGTGCAGAGCTCCCATGCTCTCTAGAATCTTCATTCTCCCCCAAACTCCACATGTCCTCCAACTTGAAATTTCTCCAAATGTTGTTTACTTTTTATGGAAGCTTCATTACGTAGGCATGGTTGGCCATGATGATTGAACTCAATCTCCAGACCCTTGAACACAATCTCCAGACCTTCTCTGGAGACTGGGTCCCCCTGGTTTGGGGGGGTGGACCAAAATTTCTAACTCTCTAATCACATGGTTGGTTCCCCTGGCAAACAGTCTCCAACCTTAGGTTACCTAGGGGCTTTCCAAGAGTCACCTCATCAATATAACAAAAGACACCTTTATAGTTCATATCATTTAGGAAATTCCAAGAGTTTTAGGAACTCTGTGCCAGGAATAGGAGGAAGATCAATGTATAGATAGATAGATAAGATAGATAGATATCACAATATCACAAAAACCAAAATCAATATGTCAACTGAAAAAAATGCACAGCCTAAAAGCTGCGAATTATGATTTATGCAGTAGACTTACTGAGGACTTTTAAGTTCAAGATATAGCCCCTCAGATAGCTCTGAGGAACTGTTCCAAAGAGGTAAGAAAAAAGCCAGGATACACAGGAGGTTTTGCTGGGGGAGGGGGGGGAATGTAGGCTGACATCCAAAAATTACTGCTAATAGCAAAAAAATAGACAATAGACATCTCAAGTTAATGATTTTACTGCTTTTCTATGTATGAGAAGATGCAAGAGCCTGGGCTCATTGAAAGTATTCCTTTGATATGCATCTTAACTGTCTGGGGTCATTATCCTGTTTTTCTCTAGTTCCCTTCAGTGTGCACCTTTGGGGCAACTGTGGTGGCTGATGGCTTTATGGCCACAACATCTTTTATTGTTGTTCAGTTGCTCAGTTGTGTCTGACTCTTTGTGACCCAATGGACTGCAGCATGCCAGCCTTCCCTGTCCTTCACTGTCTCCTGGAGTTTGCTCAAACTTACGTTTGAGTCAAGGATGTCCACTGAATCAAGGATGTCCATTGAGTTAATGATGCCATCCAACCATCTCATCTTCTGTCACCCTCTTCTCCTCCTGCCCTCAACCTCTCCCTGAAAAGCATCAGAGTCTTTTCCAATGAGCTGGCTCTTCTCATCAGGTGGCCAAAATATTGGAGCTTCAGCTTCAGCATCAGTCCTTCCAATGAATATTCAGGACCGATTTCCTTTAGGATTCATTGGTTTGGTCTCCTTACTGTCCAAGGGACTCTCTGAAATGGTATTCTTTGCCCACAAATACATTTTCCAGACCTGGATCTTTTAAATAACATAAACCATGCAGTACAGTTAGGTAGAAGTACCTTGCTAGCAGCAATTGGTTGCACACATTGCAGTGGGGTTCTGGAGAGGATGTAAGGACGCATCCTCCAAGTGTGCACAGACGCTCAGGGACCCTGGCTCCAGATCTACTAAGTCAGAATCTGTATTGTTGACAAAAAGTTAATCAGCCAATCTACAAAAGAATATAGCAACAGCATCTCAAAAAGTTCCAAGAACTGTTCTGCCCAATAGAAGTCAAAGCACATTTATTTAAGTTTTTTGAGATAGAGGGCTATACATCAAATGATGTATTACTGACAATTTACACAACTCATATCCACAAGTATAAAGTAGTGGGCCATGTGATCCCTTACAAAATCGACTAGTCTTTTTAAAAAAATAATATTTAGGGTGTTTTTGGCTGTGCTGGGTCTTTGTTGCTGCACGGGCCTTTCTCTAGTTGCAGCAAGCAGGGGCTACTCTCTAGTTGCGGTGCACCAACTTTTCATTACAGTGGCTTTTCTTGTTGTGGAGCGCAGGCTCTAGGATGTGAGGTCTTCAGGAGTTGTGACACATTGGCTCAGTAGTGGCTCCTGGGCTCTAGAGCACAGGCTCAATAGTTGTGGCTCATGGGCTTAGTTGCTCCGTGGCGAGTAGAATCTTCCCAGACTGGGGCTCAAACCTGTGTCTCCTGCATTGACAGGCAGATTCTCTAACAGTAAGCCACCAGGGAAGCCTGGTAGTTTATCTTT
>SJYC01066660.1:0-23705 GCA_006408675.1 Madoqua kirkii | reverse complement strand
GATGCCATCCAACCATCTCATCTTCTGTCACCCTCTTCTCCTCCTGCCCTCAACCTCTCCCTGAAAAGCATCAGAGTCTTTTCCAATGAGCTGGCTCTTTTCATCAGGTGGCCAAAATATTGGAGCTTCAGCTTCAGCATCAGTCCTTCCAATGAATATTCAGGACCGATTTCCTTTAGGATTCATTGGTTTGGTCTCCTTACTGTCCAAGGGACTCTCTGAAATGGTATTCTTTGCCCACAAATACATTTTCCAGACCTGGATCTTTTAAATAACATAAACCATGCAGTACAGTTAGGTAGAAGTACCTTGCTAGCAGCAATTGGTTGCACACATTGCAGTGGGGTTCTGGAGAGGATGTAAGGACGCATCCTCCAAGTGTGCACAGACGCTCAGGGACCCTGGCTCCAGATCTACTAAGTCAGAATCTGTGTTGTTGACAAAAAGTTAATCAGCCAATCTACAAAAGAATATAGCAACAGCATCTCAAAAAGTTCCAAGAACTGTTCTGCCCAATAGAAGTCAAAGCACATTTATTTAAGTTTTTTGAGATAGAGGGCTATACATCAAATGATGTATTACTGACAATTTACACAACTCATATCCACAAGTATAAAGTAGTGGGCCATGTGATCCCTTACAAAATCGACTAGTCTTTTTAAAAAAATAATATTTAGGGTGTTTTTGGCTGTGCTGGGTCTTTGTTGCTGCACGGGCCTTTCTCTAGTTGCAGCAAGCAGGGGCTACTCTCTAGTTGCGGTGCACCAACTTTTCATTACAGTGGCTTTTCTTGTTGTGGAGCGCAGGCTCTAGGATGTGAGGTCTTCAGGAGTTGTGACACATTGGCTCAGTAGTGGCTCCTGGGCTCTAGAGCACAGGCTCAATAGTTGTGGCTCATGGGCTTAGTTGCTCCGTGGCGAGTAGAATCTTCCCAGACTGGGGCTCGAACCTGTGTCTCCTGCATTGACAGGCAGATTCTCTAACAGTAAGCCACCAGGGAAGCCTGGTAGTTTATCTTTTAAGCAGTTGTCTTGATGCTGAGAGAATGGTTGCTCTTTAGGGTTGAGCAGGTATTTCTGCGGATGGGAGAGTTTGTTTGATGTATAAGTCAGATACACAATGCACAGTAACGGGAGCCATAAAATAAAATTTTATTTCATAGTGTGTTAATACTGTCCCTACTTGATCCATGGAAATGACAACCTCAGAGACATAGACCACACTAAAGCCACTTAACATCCCAATGCAGTGTTTGGACCCTGAAGACCATCCACTAATTTGGCCTAATTAGTGTTTCCAAAACTGCCTCATAAATGCCCCACTTAAAATAAATGCCTCTGCAGTTTTTTCTTAATAAATTGATCTCTGTCTTCTCCCACTTACTCACTCAGTGCTTCCAGAACACCTTCTAGGTGAAAGATACTGCAGCAGCTCTGAGGATCCAGTGATGGGTGACAAACAGCTTTGCCCACAGGAGAGACAGACATGATAAGACACAATGTTTCAGGCATAGCATATGGCAGAAGGGATGCTGGGGCCACTTTAGAGGAGTTCAGTTGAAGAAGTCTGCAGAGAAGGAAAACCATTTGCCCTGGGTCCTGAAAGATAAATGAGTGGGACTATGCCAGCCAGGTGAGTGGTGAAGGTCATTTCCAGGGGAGGAAACACCTTCTCTACTTGTCTCTGATGGTATCATAAGACATATGGCTACATAAGTGCTTTGTAAAACAGCAAATGAAGAAGGTTACTGACAAGCTAACCAGGGTGCCTCTGAATTTGTAAGAACCCTCTGATCCCTTCTTTGGGACTCACCACCATATCTGAGCTATTCTATTAACAATACTGTCCTGAAGCATTATGCCTAGGACTAGGCAGCCTTCCCTGGCTGAGAGATGCCAGTCAAGGGGATCTGTTTGCTTTTAGTTTTTTAAATTGAAGTATGCTTTTGTTGTTCAGTTGCTAAGTCATGTCCAACTCTTTGGAATCCCATGGACTGGAGCATACCAGGCTTCCCTGTCCTTTACTATCTCCTGGAGTTGGTTCAGATTCATGTCCATTGAGTTCCTGATGCCATTCAACCACCTGATCCTCCGTTCCCCTTTCTTCTCTCGCCCTCAGTCTATCCCAGCATTAGGGTCTTTTCCAATGAATCGACTCTTTGCATCAGGGGCCAAAGTATTGGAACTTCAGCTTTAGCATCAGTTCTTCCAACGAATATTCAGGGTTGATTTCTTTTAGAATTGACTGGCTTGCTCTCCAGGAAATACGCAAGAGTCTTCTCCAGCACCACAATTCCAAAGCATCAATTCTTTGGTGTTCAATCTTCTTTACTGTCCAACTCTCAACACTACTTGTTCCCACAGCTTGGTCAGTGGGCTCAGAGGTGTTGAGAATAACACTTAGGGCTCAGTAGTTCCCAGCACAGACTCCTCCATGACAACCAAGGTTTCTGAAATGGCAGTAACGGGAGCTGAAAACTTTTTCAAGTGTGGAGACAATCATACTCTCACTCAGACGCCCTCCTGAAACATTCAGCATCAACCAATTTTTCTCTGGTTGTCACTGTGTCCATTCTGTGTGGCAGCTCCCAGGACCTCAGTCCCATCAGAAGCCCCAACATCCATTTTCCTGTATTTTGATGACTGAAATCATCCAGTTAAATGGCTGAGCTGGGATTCAAGCCAGATGTGTCTGTCTTTGTGGCATCTATGGGGTCACATTTCCCAGAAGCTTTAGGAAAGACAGCGTCTCTGAAAGCCCACCAAAAGGGGTTGGGTATTTCAGCTTGTTTGGCCAGGATGGGGAGGAGGTGGGATGGAGGAGCCAGCCAGATGCCACAGACATCTCAGGTCATATGAAGCCTGATTCCTTCTCAGCTTGATTTCACCTAGAACTGGGAAACAGATGGATCCAAGCTGCTTGAGGGTCTGAGGGCCAGGATGCAATCCTGTTCTGAGGGCCTGGGGCTGGAGTCTGTGTGAAAGCGAAAGTGAAGTTGCTCAGTCATGTCTGACCCCATGGACTGTAGCCTACCACACTCCTGGGGTTTTCCAGCCAAGAGTACTAGAGTGTGTTGCCATTTCCTTCTCCAGGGGATCTTCCCAACCCAGGGATCGAACCCTGGTCTCCCGCATTGTAGGCAGATGCTTAACCATCTGAGCCACCAGCGAAGTCCAGGGAACACCAAAGCTCTAGCATGGACCTTTTGACTTAGAAAAGAATTCAACTATGGGGCTAAAGGGCTCATCCTTTCAAAGGCAACAGACCCAGAGAGACCCAGGGCAAATCCAGGAAGATAAGGCAGATGTCAACAGATACTTGCCAGAAGAGATAGCCAAGAAGATAAACAAGGGGCAAGGAAAGCTGCCTAATGAGCATTAGCTCATTCAACAGGGAAGACTCATCCCTTTGCAATGTTCAGCAGTGCTGCTGTTTGGAAGAGATGCTGGGCTCTGTGGAAATGAATCCATTTACCACAAACCTGCCCCTTTCCCTCCTGTTACAGAAATGCCCTGCAAAGGGACGACCATGGGGCTCAGTTCACTGAGTCTTATAGTATGTATGTCGAGTGGCTTGGGCATTTATTCATTCACTACCACACTAACAGGGGGACAAGCAGTCCTGGTTTGCCCAGGACTAGGCTATTTTCTGGGATGTGGGACTTCCAGGGCTTCCAGGACTGTCTTGGGCACATTAGGGTTAGCTGGTCCCCTACTTCCTGAGAATCCATGATAGACCAGGCCCTGGGCCCCCGTGGAGCTCTGTTCTTTTTTTAATACATTTTTTAATGTATTTTATTTATAGTTGACTTACAATGTTGTGTTACGTTTCTGGCATACTGCAAAGTGATTCAGCAATACATGCATGTATAATAGTTTGTACCTGCTAATCCCAAACTCCTAAGCCATCCCTTGCCCTTCTCTCCTCCCCCTTGGAAATCACAAGTCTGTTCTGTATGTCTGCGAACCTGTTTCTGCTCTGTCAGTAAGTTCATTTGTGCTGATTCCACATATAAATGATATCATATGGTATGTGTCTTTCTGACTGACTTCACTTAGTATGATTAATCTCTAGGTTGCTGCAAGTGGCATTATTTGAAACATTTTTTATAGCTAAGTAGTATTCTATTTCCCTGGTGGCTCAGTGGTAAAGCGTCTGTTTACAATGCAGGAGACTCGGGTTCGATCCCTGGGTTGGGACGATCCCCTGGAGAAGCAAATGTCGATCCACTCCAGGACTATTGCCTGAAAAATCCCATGGACAGAGGAGCCTGGTAGTCTACAGCCCATGGGGTCGCAAAGAGTCATTCACGACTGAGAGACTTCACTTCACTTCATGTGCATATATATGTACACCACATCTTCTTTACCCATTCATCTGTCAGGGGACACTTATGTTGTTTCCATGTCTTGGTTATTGTAAATACTACTACTGTGAACATGGTGGTGCATGTATCTTTTTGAATTATAGTTTTATCTGGGTATATGCCCAGGAGTGGGATTGCTGAATGATATAACTCTATTTTTAGCTTTTTGAGGACTCGCCATCCTACATTCCATAATGGCTGAACCCATTTACATTCCCACCAACAGTGTAGGAAGGTTCCCTTTTCTCCACACACTCTCCAGCATTTGTTATTTACAGACTTTTTAATGATGGCCATTCTGCCTAGTGTTAGGTGATATCTCATAATTTTGATTTGTCTGTTTTTTTTAAATAATTAGCAATGTTTAGCATCTTTTCATGTGCCTATTGGCTATCTGTATATCTTCTTTGGGCTTCCCTGGTAGCTTAGCTGGTAAGAATCTGCCTGCAATGCAGGAGACCCCAGTTCAATTCCTGGGTTGGGAAGTTCCCCTGGAGAAGGGATATATATTTAGTTTTTCTATTTTTTGCTTGCATTTGTTGTTATTGTTGTTGCTGTTGAATTCTGTGAGTTGTTTGTATATTTTGGAAATTAAGCCCTTGTCCATCTCATCGTTTGCAAATATTTTCTCCTAGTCCAAAGGTTGACTTTTCCTTTTATTTATGACTTCCTTTATTAGGTCCCATTTGTTTATTTTTTGCTTTTATTTCCATTGCCTTGGGAGACTGACCTAAGGAAACATTGCTACAATTTACATCTAGAGAATGTTTTGTCTGTGTTCTCTTCTAGTTTTATGCTGTTGTGTCTTTAATTCTTTAAGCCATTTTGTGTTACTTTTGGGTATGGTGTGAAAGTATGCTCTAACTTCATTGATTTGCATCCCGCTGTCCAGCTTTCCCAACAACACTTGCTAAAGAGGCTGTTTTTTCTCCACTGCATATTCTTGCCTTCTTTGTCAAATATTAATTGTCCATAGATGCGTGGGGTTATTTTTGGGCTCTCTGTTCTGTTTCATTGATCCATATGTCTGCTCTTATGTCAATACCACACTGTTGTTGTTTTTAAAAATGTATGTATCTATTTATTCTTTTTGGCTGTGCTGGATCTATATTGCTGCATGCAGGCCTTCTCTAGCTGCAGTGAGCAGGGCGACTCTTCATTGCAGTGCACAGGTTTCTCATCACAGTGGCTTTTCTTGTTGCAGAGCACAGGGTCTAGGCATGCAGGCATCAGTAACTGTGATGCATGGGCTTAGCTGCTCTGAGCCATGTGGGATCTTCCCAGACCAGGAATCAAACCCATGTCCCCTGCATTGGCAAGTGGATTCTTAACCACTGAACTGCAAGGGAAATCCCAATACCACAGTTTTTTGATTAACTTTGTTGTATTATCTGAAGTCTGGGAGGGCTATGCCTCCTATTTTGTTCTTTTTCTTCAGGATTCCATTGGAAATTCTGGGTCTTTTATGTTCCATATAAGTTTTAGGATTATTTGTTCCAGTTCTGTGAAAAACATCATGGGTAATTTGACAAAGATCACATCAAATTTGTAGATTGCTTTGGGTTAGTTCAGTCACTCAGTCATGTCTGACTCTTTGCAACCCCATGGACTGCAGCATGCCAGGCCTCCCTGTCCATCACCAACTCCTGGAGCTTACTCAAACTCATGTCCATCACGTCGGTGATGTCATCCAACCATCTCATCCTCTGTCGTCCCCTCTCCTCCTGCCCTCCATCT
This sequence comes from Madoqua kirkii, assembly GCA_006408675.1. Classification (NCBI taxonomy): domain Eukaryota; kingdom Metazoa; phylum Chordata; class Mammalia; order Artiodactyla; family Bovidae; genus Madoqua; species Madoqua kirkii. The sequence continues at coordinate 17,602 of SJYC01066660.1, read as the reverse complement.
TTCCCACCATCAGGGTCTTTTCCAATGAGTCGGTTCTTTGCATCAGGTGGCCAAAGTATTGATCTTCAGCATCAGTCCTTCCAATTAATATTCAGGACCGATTTCCTTTAGGATTGACTGGTTTGATCTCCTTGCAGTCCAAGGGACTCTCAAGAGTCTTCTCCAACACCACAGTTCAAAAGCATCAGTTCTTTGGCACTTAGCTTTCTTTACAGTCCAACTCTCACATCCATACATGACTACTGGAAAAAACACAGCTTTGACTAGATGGACCTTTGTTGCTTTGGGTAGTATGACCATTTTAAGAGTATTAATTCTTCCAATCTTGGGGCCCCTTTCTACCTGCTAGATGAGATGCTGAGTGATTCACGAATCATTCAATAAAGCCAATTAGATCTTGGAAATTTACCCAGTTGAATTTTTGTTACTTAACACTATCCATGACTCTTTCTGAGAGTCCCTTGGACTGCAAGGAGATCCAACCAGTCCATTCTGAAGGAGATCAACTCTGGGATTTCTTCAGAAGAAATGATGCTAAAGCTGAAACTCCAGTACTTAGCCACCTCGTGTGAAGAGTTGACTCATTGGAAAAGACTCTGATGCTGGGAGAGATTGGCGGCAGGAGGAGAAGGGGACGACCAAGGATGAGATGGCTGGATGGCATCACTGACTCGATGGACATTAAGTCTGAGTGAACTCCGGGAGTTGGTGATGGACAGGGAGGCCTGGCATGCTGCGATTCATGGGGTCACAAAGAGTCGGACACAACTGAGCAACTGAACTGAACTGAAATGAACTGATGGCCTAAAATGGGCTTCCCAGTTGGTGCCAGTTGTAAAGAACCCATCTGCCAATGCAGGTAGACATGAGAGACACAGGTTTGACCCCTGGGTCGGGATTATCCCCTGGAGGAGGGCATGGCAACCCATTCCAGTATTCTTGCCTAGAGAATCCCATGAACAGAGGAACCTGGCAGACTACGGCCCATACAATCACAAAGAGTAGGATACAACTGAAGCAACTTAGCACACACACACACACACACACACACACACACACACACACGGCCTAAAACACCCAGAACTCCCACTTCCAGGGCACACTGTAAGTTGTACTTCCCATGCCTTTAAAGTTAGGCCAAGTTAGTCAATTTGGCAAATAAAAGGTAAATGAAGTGCAAATCTTAGGACCCCCATATGCATTTACCACATCCCCTCTACCTGCCTATTCTCAGGCTCCAGTGAGCACCAGAATCATGTGGAGGGCTTGTTTGGCAGGTCCTGATGCCACCCCCAGAATTTCTGATTCAGTACATCTGGAATGCTGGGGCCTGAGAACATGCATTTCTAACAAGTTCCAGGTGATATTTATGCTACTGGTATAACAAACCTACTTTAGGAACCAGGGTTCTAGAAGAATCCTCTTTGGGCCAGAGTCTCTGGGTGATATCTCCCTACTGAGCTATGCTAACATGAAGGACAGGTGAGAAGAGAATATTTTTTCTGTTCTCAATGCACTGACATTTTCATGCACAAAATTCTTAAATCACATAAGAACTCAAAAAGACAACACTATTTTGATTAAAAAGTGGCTTGTTCAGCTTTGGCTGGGTTCCAATATACAAATCCTCAGGCAATTAAATCCTCTTGGTGCAGAACTGCCAAGAGGTCCTTGGGCATGTCCTAAGGAACATCCCCCTTGGTCCTCTTCTGGTAATAGGATAGCTACTTCCAAGAAAGAATTCAAGAATTTCCTGGGATGGCAGCCTCTCTCCTCTAAGTCTTCCATGGGCTCTGCCTATGTCTTGAATTCACCCTGTGGATAGCAAGAAAACAGGCCCAAAATGTAGTCACTTATGCTAAGCCCCATGGACTTAATGCTTAATGTAATTATAGTTTCAGCCTCTCCCAGGAATGGAATTTTAAACCAGTCAACCAGGAATTATCTGGTCATCAGTAGTGACATAATCTGCATGGTGAACAGCCCCCTAAAGGAAGGGCTTCCCTTGAAGCTCAGTCAGTAAAGAATTTGCCTGCAGTGCAGGAGACCTGGGTTCAATCCCTGGGTTGGGGAGACCCCATTCCAGTATCCTTGCCTGGAAAATTTCATGGACAGAGGAACCTGGTAGATTGCAGTCCATAGGGTCACAAAGAGTCAGGCACGACTGAGCGACTAACACACACACACACACACACACACACACAAAGGAAGTTGATCTCACTACAACCAGTCCATTTTTGCCAGTACTGTCTTCCCTTTTCCTGCTCCCTTCTGCCTATAAATGTCTTTCATTTGTACAGCTCCTTGGAGCTCCTTTCCATCCACTAGGTAGAATACTACCTGATTCATGAATCATTGAATAAAGCCAATAAGATCTTTAAAATTTATTCAGTTGAATGTTGCTTTTTCACAGCTCACAGGATCTGCTCTTCCATTACTGGATATCAAACACTGCTGGAGCCAATGGAGGGCAGGGCATGTTTAAGACAAGATTTATCAGTGATTCCCTGACATCAGAGCCATAAATCTGGCCAGCAGACGGTTGCAGAAAATGTACAGAGCTCCAGGAATGGTCCCACCCCTATAAAACTTAGGCCAAGTCAAGATAAGGGAGGCTATAAATCTGACTTGGCTCAATTAGTGTCCAGGCACCTCTGAGCACCATCTCTGCTACCAGCTCTGCCACCTGGGGGTGTTGCCCTCTTCTTATCTCTGAGGTCCCTCCCTCTAGCTGAGTGCACACACGTATCTTTGTCTTGCTTCCTCTCTTCTGTTCCACTTCTTTCACTTTCTCCAGTTCTTCTGGTTTCTCTAGTTGCAGTATTGCCTCTTACCTCTCTCCATGTATGTGTTCAGATCAGTTTGCTATCTTTCAGATTCTGCCTTTTTACCTGTCATAGTCTCTCTGCATGTATCTTTAAAATATGTGTGTGTGTATATATATTTATATATATATAAATCAATTCAGAAAAAAATAAATAGTATATTGAAGATGACAAGTTAACTAAATACCTGGCTGCGATTTTAACCTTGAGTTTGGTTTTTACTGATGCTGTGAACACACAGCTTTGCTCTCTAAGAGTGACCATCCTAAGGCCTCATGCCTTTCTTGACAGGTCCCTTCCAACTGGATAGCCACAGTCTATGCTACGTGCAACTGTTTGAGAAAGAAGCAGTGGCTTGTAATTAAAAGTTTGGGAAATCCTGTCCAACATGAAAGCAGGGGTTGAATAAGGATCAGCTGGAAGAAGGCCAAATGGGAGGAGAGCAGGAGTGCACACTCCCACCCAGGGGTTTGGTCTTCAGGGGGCGCTAGTGATAAAGAACCCACCTGCCAATGCAGGAGATGCTGAAGACAAGGGTTCGATACCTGTGTCAGGAAGACCCCCTGGAGAAGGGCATGAAAACCCACTCCAGTACTCTTGCCTGAAGAATCCCATGGACAGAAAAGCCTGATGGGCTATGGTTCATAGCATTGAAAAGAGTTGAACACAACTGAAGCAACTCAGCCTGCATACACACACCCAGGGTAAAGGGGCAGGTGGGCTTCTCTCTCCAAGAAGACTGGGAGGCTGAAACCACAGCAGCAACACTGAGGTTAGAAGGAGGGAGAGGTGATGTTAGGTGAGGGTCTCTCATTTTCCCCCTAAATAGCAGCAAGTCCTAAAATCCAGGAAGCCTTTCAGGCCAGGAGCTTCCACAATTCAACTCCTCTCACAACCCCACAATAATTATAAGAATTCCTGCACCACCTCTGGAGAGGCAAGAATGAAATGCCCTCCTGTTGGATATGAAGGGGACCCTGCCCTTCTAATGTTATCATGGAAATCATAAGGAGAGAAGAAAAGGAACAGGGTGGCGGAGGAAGCATGTGAGATGAAGCAGCAGCTGAGGAAAGAAGAGTTTGCCTTGTCTTACCAACTCCACAGCTCTGACCTTTATCTCATCCTAGATCACAATGCTCCTCTGTCCTAAATGGGGGAAAAAACTCATTTTTCAACCCTCTCTTCTGAACTATATCAATGAATAAGCTGATTCATCCCTGTTGGGCTGCAACCACCACCTGCCTCACATAGGGAAGGATAAACCACTGCCCACCATTCCAAGTTCCTTGACCACAATGAACAGTCATCACCTCATACCCAAAACAGAAATGTCCAGCATCTTTCCACTAACTCTGGATTAGGTGCTAATCAACCCTAGTCTTGGAGTTCTCATGCTGACCCCAACACATTCACTGTATCACATCCTCCACCAAAACACCTCTGACAGGCCCAATCTCCTTCACTGGTCATATAATTTCAGTGCTTTTGATAACCTCGGAGATTATTTACCCAGTTCAGACCCACTTCTTGCAGACTGGAACACCAAATCCCAGAAAAGCTAAGTTGCTCATGCAATGTGCACACAGCCACTTCTGGCAAAGGCAAGTCAATGGCAGCCCTCTGTGGTCAGTGCCTTTCAGACTTGGGTTACATCTTCCCTCCTTTCATACTCAAGTCTCCTTTTTTTTTTTTTTTTTTTGGCCATGTGGCTTTCAGGATCTTAGTCTCTGACCGGGAACAAAACCCGTGCCCAGTGCAGTGGAATCATGGAGTTCCAGCCACTGGATTGCAGGTAATTCCCTCAAGTATCTCACTTTAGACCATACATGACATAAAATCACTATATTGAGTAAGATATAGTCACAATGCCTACTGTACTATGTTATGTACTGAGTAAGACAGAGTCAGGAAAGACCCCAGGGGTGACAATGGACCAGTCCTGCATTGAGTCATAGGAGCCTTGTGGAACTTGGGTGGTGGGATTAATTCAGACCTGGCTGGAAAGCTGGGAAATCAGAAAGGCCTTTGGTCAAAATTCCACATGAGCTGGGCCTCAAGCCACAGGCAGAAGTCTTAATAAGTTAAGCAGGTGGAAATGTATGCACAGAGCAGCACGAGCATAAGCAAGCCTGTGGGGCAAACGTCTGGTGGAGAGTGCCATGAACCAGGCCCTGAGAACACCAACATGGGGGTGACTCAGGCCCTGGCTAGAAGAGCTCAGGCCGGATTCCAGAAGAGTGAAGCGCAGGGACAGGAGGACTGGAAGGTGGGGGCACAGGGGTGCAGTGGCTCTTCCTGCTACCACCTCCAGCCAAGGGCCAGAGGCTGTTTCAGATCTTGAGTATCCTCAGCTCCACTAACCTCCCAGAGCCTTCTGGACTGCATCCCTCTATGATCTATTTTTTACTGCCCTGCACCACCTATTAGCTAAGTGCACCCCTGTATTCCTTACCTGGATGTCTGACCCACGGTATATTTTCTGTGTTCCTAACAAGCCCTACCGGTGTTTGGCAATCTGAAAGATCCTGGTAAATACTTCTTGTGCTAAGTTGCTTTACTCGTGTCCGACTCTTTGCAATCCTATGGACTGTAGCCCACAAGGCTCTTCTGTCCATAGGATTCTCCAGGCAAGAATACTGGAGTGGGTTGCCATGCTCTTCTCCAGGGGATTTTCCCAACCCAGGAATTGAACTTCCATTTCTTACATCTCCTGTGTTGGCCGGTGGGTTCTTTACACCAATGCCACGGGGAAGACCAAATATTTCTTAATAAACCGCATGTACTTTCGCCAACCAGTGAAATGGTCCCCTTGTTCCCTTAGTTCAGGCTATGGCACAGTGTGGTGGGAGAAGTCAATGGGATTTCCCAAGAGGGTAATATGAAAAGAGGGTAAGGGAGGGAAAGGGGCAGGACACTAGAAAGAAAAATAAAAGAAGTGAGCTCTGAGGAGAAACACTAGTATTTCAACAGGCACAGAACATGTGGTCTCAAACAACATGCCCCATAGCAGACTTGACCCAGCTTTTACCCAGCTGCTGATTCCAAGACAAGCCAGAAGGCAAGAGGCCCATGTGGGGACAGCCAGGGTTCAACTCGTGGGTATTGACCCCAACCCACACCCCACTGCTCCCAGTCCCTGCTGCCCAGTGCCCAGGAGGCAAACGTCATAAAGCTGCAGGACTAACCCAGTAATGCTGACAGACTGGAGACCCAAGAGCTCACTTTGCCAGCTTCCTAGTGGTTGCTGCCCCCTACTGACAGAGCAGGACCGTAACAGCCCAAAAAGCCCATCTCCCAGCCACATGCGAGGAAGAGTAAGGAAGACTATGAAAATCATACCCAAATAGGGAAATCCAACCTTCATTTGGATCTTTATAAAGGGCCTCCTGGTTTGGCACAAGATGGGAAGAGGGTTCCTTTCATGAATTTCATTGCATTATGAAGCTTCAGAGAACTGTTAACATGGATCACTGACCTGGCATTGTGCTGAACACATCTAGATTTTCTCATCATACAGGTCATAAAACTGAGGCATAAATTTGAAAACTACCCCCTGGAGATGTGGAATTTCTAGGACTATAGATATAGATCCCTATCTCCTAACTGCAATATTAACAAAGTATAGATCTTCCTAGACCGACAATAGAGGATACATCCTGACAAACCCATCATAAGTAGAAAATATCCTAAGTCAAAAATGCACTTAATACACTTTAACCTATTGAACATCATAGCTTAACCTGCTGCTGCTGCTGCTGCTGCTAAGTCGCTTCAGTAGTGTCTGACTCTGTGCGACCCCATAGACGGCAGCCCACCAGGCTCCGCCGTCCCTGAGATTCTCTAGGCAATAACACTGGAGTACAACTGGGCAAAAACATCTAACACAAGACTATTTTATAATAAAATGTTAAATACCTCATGTAGTTTATTGAATATTGCTGTTGTTTAGTCACTAAGTCATGTCCAACTCTTTCCAACCCCACCGACTGTAGTCTGCCACTCTTCTATCCATGGATTACCCAAGCAAGGATACTGGAGTGGGTTACCATTTCCTTATCCAGGGGATCTTCCCGACCTAGGGACTGGACCCACATCTCCTACACTGTAGGCGGATTCTTTACCACTGAGCCACCAGGGAAGCTCCTATTGAATACTGTACTGAAAGTGGGAAACAGAATGGCTCTATGAGTATAGAATGGTTCTGTGTATCAGTTGTCTAGCCTCATGATCATGCAGCTGACTGGGAACTACAGCTTGCGGTCACTGCCCAGCATCACAAGAGTATCATACCTCACACCACTAACCCTGGGGAAAAAAATCAACAAAATTCAAATTTTGAAGTGCAGTTTCTACTGAATGTGTATAGCTTTCTCATCATTGTAGTCAAAAAATCAAATAAAATTATTGTAGGTCAGAGACCACCTATAACCTGGTATAGATTTGGATCACGGCGGCAGCTGCTGCTGCTGCTGCTGCTAAGTCATTTCAGTTGTGTCTGACTCTGTGAGACCCCACAGACGGCAGCCCACCAGGCTCCCCCACCCCGGGATTCTCCAGGCAAGAACACTGGAGTGGGTTGCGATTTCCTTCTCCAATGCATGAAAGTGAAAAGTGACTCTTAGTGACCCTATGGACTGTAGCCCACCAGGCTCCTCCATCCATGGGATTTTCCAGGCAAGAGTACTGGAATAGGGTGCCACTGCCTTCTCCGTTGGATCACGGCAGGGAAACACAAAAGCACATTTATTAGGTGCTGGGGGCCAGGGAGACTGAGGCCCCATTGCCCACTTGAAAAGGCCAGAACTCAGTATGACCATGATGTAACATGGTACAAAAATGGAGAAGACTCCAGATCCCCATAACTTCATCTCTTGCTTACTTTAATATTCTTTGACCATCCTGATAGTTCTCAGCTTTTTCTCTTCACCGTAAAACTTCCTAAGAGCTGACTACACCTACACCCCCACTTTCTCACCTCTAGTTCCTTTTGGCACCTTCACTCAAAGGCAGAAGAGTTTGGACTCAACAGCAATGATCCTCCAACTTTTTTGGCACCAGGGGACTAGTTTCATGGAAGACAATTTTTCCACAGACTGTTGGAGAGGTGGATGGTTTGGGAATGATTCTCATAAGGAGTGCACAGCCTAGATCCCTCACAGGCACAGTTCACACTAGAGTTTGTGCTCCTGTGAGAATCTAATGCCACCACTGATCTGACAGGAGGTGAAACAAGCAGTAATGCGAGTGACAGGGAGCAGCTGTAAACACAGATGAAGCTTTGCTCATTCACCTGCTGCTCACTTCCTGCTGTGTGGCCTGGCTCCTAACAGACCACAGACCGGTACTGGCCCATGGCCCAGGGGCTGGGGACCCCTGCTCTCGAGTCCAGCCTTCTATAAGGCTAAGGGCAGACTGGGCACCCCTCCAATGCCTGTGTTCTCATCTGTGAAAAGGCAGTAGTGGTGATGTCTACCCCTTAATGTGGCTGTGGTGCTAAATGGGTCAGTGCCTATGCCTGGTACGTGGGATACACAGTGCAATCCACTACTGTTACAACAGGGCTGGGGGCACATTTGCCCTGCTCAACCATTAGCGTTAACCCTCCTGTTCTTTTTCCACTATTGCCTCATCTGGTAGCTGATCTTGCACGGAGAAACTGGTAGGCACGGCCAGCCCTTCTTTGGGGCTCCTTTGAATGAGGAGCCTTACAGGTCCCACACTGCCATGGACTGCATAGGGAAGCATGATCCTGGACCCACTTGGCCAAGGACACAGGCCATATACTCAGAGCAGCTTTTCCAGTGATCAAGCAAGTATTTGGCACCCAACTACCTTATCGCATTTATTGCTCAATTAAGAAGTCAGGTCAGGAAAGGCAGTCTCACACCTGGCCAATCTTGTCAAAGGGTACACAGAGGCTCCTAACAGCCCATCTACCATCTGAGAGCACCAGGCTCACTCCTCTGCCCTCCTGTCCCTTTTAACGCTGGCCTTCACCCTGCCCCTTAAAGGTCAAGATACCCATTTCCCACTCAGTCTCTCCCCTTCCTCCTCCCTGTTACTATCTTCTCCATCCCTCAGTAGACTTGCTCCTCAGCTGGCTATAAATGCAGGCTCACCTCTGGTAGGGCTCAGTTGAAAGCCTTCACTCTACCTCTGCAGCTTTTGAAGTTCTTGTCTTTTCCCCAACCTGATTCCACTCGATGTTTCACAGGCTGCTAGTCCAAGTGTACTCAAACTCCTCCTGACCCACAACAGGTCAAGCCCTGACTTGAGAGTCATCTTTTACCTATGTTAAATTTTAATTTCAGACAAATGACAATGTGTATGTCCTAAACACTGCAGGGAGGCAAAATACTGTCTTATCTGGAATTCAAGTTTAACTGAGCATCCTATATATCTGCTAAATGCAGCAACCCTACTTGTCCCTCCCCTTTATTTATGCTCATTTCAGGATTGGCACCATCATCTCATTTGCACCACCGGTGGCTGACACACCCATACCACCCTACAGAGAGCCCTTCCCAGCTAGCAGATTGGCGGTTGTTGGGGGATGAGGGAGTGTTTCCAGACACCACTGACCTGGTGTGCATTCAGCCCAGCCCTGTGGCCATAAAACTTCCCTCCTCTCATGGCTGCAAGTTTGATCCATCTGATCCTTCATCTCCCAAGAGACCTTCCCTGACTACTCCATCAAAACGCACCTCACTTCACCCTGCTCCTCCCTTCTCTCCATCTTCACCCCTTTCTCCTCTTCCCTCCCCTGAAAGAGACAATAAACATTACTGTTACATAAACTATTTTATTTAAATAAAATCAGGGGCAGACCCTTTCCCCCCATACACACAGGCACATGCATGCACGCACGCACGCCCACATCCTCCTCCATTTTCCCTCCACCCATGGCCACCTCAAACCTGGCAGTTCTCATCATGACCATCCTGTTTTAACCCTGGGACAGAGAGACAACCTCTATTTGAAGGCCCTGCCCCACCCCACCCCAGCCCCCTAGTTGATGGCAGCGGGCACACAGGCCTAGGCACAAATTCTCCTGTCCAGAGTCCAGCTCTCAGCCCTCCTGGGGTGGGACAGGAGGATCAGTTCCCCAAGGCACCCAGATCCAGTGTAGCTTCCCTGCCTTTCCCCCACACAGCATGGGAGTGCCATCAGACACCTGAAACTGCTCCCTATGGAGGGTGGGTTCCCTCACTGCAGGCCAACCCTGCCCAGTATCAGCAGAGGCTTTGCAGCCATACCTGAGCATCCCCCAAGGGATCCTGTACTAGGTATGGTTTGGTTTCGGGAAGAGTGAGGGAGAGCAATTGAGCACCAAATTCCCTAACTCTACCCAACAGAAGAATGCCGAGATTTGGTTCAGCATCCTCTACTCAAAAAAAGTAAACAGACCTAACTCCACAGCAGAAATGGGAAAAGCTTCAGCCATCAGAACCTCACTACATCTCCACCCCCCAACATGGACACACTAGCACCTTGGCAATGTTGAACACAGCCCAGCTAGGGAAACACAATGCATACGGGAGCCTGTTTGGAGTTTGTAGTGTTGGTTGACCATGGGATTGGGCTTCACCTTCCCTGACACCAGTATCCCTCAAGTTCTGCTTTGAGGCACAGGTGGCTTCGGTCATAAGGAGGGAGCACTAAAGGGATGGGTGGGGTCTTCCAGAGGCACACAGTCCCGCAGCACTTCTTACATGTTACCCATGAGCAGGCTGAGAAAGAGGATGGGCTGCTGGAAGGTTCCAAAACATCCCAGGAACCACCTGGGAGATGAGTAGGTGGGAGGGGGACCCATCCATTCACTCAAGCTGGGGGGATCAAGATGCTGGGACCCAGATCCAGTGCCCACATTCTCTGATGGTTTCCCTGTGCTGCCCAGACAAATTTCCCTGAGGGGAAAAACCAGACAAAATTCAGAAAGAGGGCAGCAGACAGACAGACTGTGAAGGACCAACACGGGGAAAGGAGATGTCAGAGCCAAAGACAAGCCTTCTGAAAGGGTAAGGCAAAGGAGCTGCCACCTGTGGGGGGCAGGGCAAGGTGAGAAAGCCAGGACATATACAACAGACTCAAGACACAGCCAACCTGACCTCTCTGGGGGAAGCAAGGACCCGAGGAGAGGGAGCTGGGAACCTGCAGGGCCCTCCTTGGGCCAGTGGTGGTATGAATGCATCAGCCACCCTGAGCACCGGGCTACAGGCTGATACTGCGCTGGTGGCGACCTCCACGACCCCCACTCCGGGGACCCAGCTCCTGGCCATCTAGACTGGTGTGGTCCGAGAGACCCCGCAGGTGCTCCACGGAATCGCACTTCTGCAGGTCCGAAGCCACAGTGCGCAGGCTCAACAGGCTCAGCGTGTCAGTGTCCGGGGCAGCGCCAGGCCCCAGGCTGACGCCTTCCTCCAGCCCTCCACCCTCCGCCCCCTCGATGATCCCACTGTCCGCATCCTCGCCACCATCAGGCCCAGCCTCTGCCCCCACTGGAGAGGAGCGCCTCTGGCCCGGGGTATGAGCAGGCTGGCCCCGGCGCCGCGCATGAATCTGCTCGCTGATCTGCTCCAGGTTGCGCAAGGCGACTGAGTAACGGGTCTTGGCCTGGGCCACCTGCTGCTCCAGCTCTGTCACCTTGGCCTTGTGCTCCTGCAGAGGGAGGGTCAGAGTCAGGTGACCCTTTGGGCAACTGTCTGAGGCCCCTGGAGCTGTCAAGTCCTCTCAGACCCAGAGATGTCCCTTCTCCAATCTTGGCTCTGCTCATCCCCAACCACTAATCTGCAGTGCAGAACCAACTCTACTCAGCTCCTCTTCACTTCTCTTCTTCCTGGGATCCTTCTTCCCCAGCAACCTGCCCTGGTCCTACCTGGCATTTCAGGGTCTTCCTCCCAAGTCTTCATTCCCACCCACTGTTCCCGTTCCCTATCTGGCCAATTCCTCTCCCCGTTCTCTCTGGTTTCCCCCAATTCTCACTTCTTCTCCTTTATGTCCCTTCTCTGTCATCATCCATTCCCCACCCCCACCTCCCATTCCTGTGGAGTCTTCTGAGCATACTTGTCCCACAATACCGGCCTGGTGGATAGGCCAGAGAAACAGATTAGTGTCCCCTCTACGGGCCCTCCCTTTCTATGCCTGCTCCCTCCCATCTTCCGCCCCCTCCCCCCGCACTCAGCTACCTCCAGGATCTGGCTGAACTGGGCCTTGAGCTCAAAGTAGGGCCGGCTCTTGCCAATGGCGCGGCGGAGGGTCTTCTGCAGGGCCTGAACCCGAGCCTCGGCCTGCTGGCACAGCCGCGTCACCCGTTGGTGCTCCCGCTCACCGCGAAGCCGCTCTTCCTCTGCCTCGTTCACCTGGACCAGGTGGGGCGAAGGACACACACCACTGAACACGGACCCACACTCCTGCCCCTACAGCCTGCCCAGTCTGCCACTCCAAATGGCAAACTGTCTACAGAGCCCGAGAAGGCACTGAGCTCCCATGGCACAAGAGAAGTGTGAGTCCTTGGCCTGCCTGCCGCTACCTGCGCCACCCGCCACCTCTCAGCTTTGTTGCTGCCAGGAGGTGCCGAGGTCCTTAGCCCACTCACAAGCATGTGGGAAATGTCCATCCATCTGTGACACATCTGCCACATCGTGGTCCTCAGAGTTCACCCTTGGGGGTTGGGGGTAGGGAGGAGCCTCACTGGGAGAGCCACAGCTCTGCCCTGGGTTCTCCAGGTTTCCATGTCCAAACAGCTAACAGGCAAGGGCTCCAGCCACCGCATCCACCAAGGCCAAGGAGCCAACCTCACACACATATAGCTTCAGCAAGCAACCCCTCTCTCAGTGCTGTGTGAGTTCCAGAGAAGTGGAACTCCTGCTCTCATGTGACCCATGGGCCTGGACTAAGGAGCACACAAAAAAGCTTGAGAAATGACCACTCGTCAGGAGCTGACACTCACTCCTACAGAATAAATGATTGTGTCCCCTCCAACTTTTTTTTAGGTGTTTTATTTTTTTAATGTGGACCATTTTTAAAGTCTTTATTGAATTTGTTACATTGTTTATCTTTTGGAGGTTTTTTTTTGGCCACCAGCCACGTGGGATCTTAGCTCCCCTCACCAGGGATCAAACCCACACCTTCTGCACTGGAAGGTGAAGTCTTAACCACCAGAGAAGTACACTACCCACCCTACCCCAGCCCCCGCGCCGCAAAAAAAATTCTTGTGTTGAAATCCTAACCTTGATGTAGGCCCTCTAAGAAGTGATTAGCTCAAGAGTGGGGAGCTCTCACGAATGAAATTATCCGCCTTATAAAAGAGGCTTCAGAGAGCTCCCCAGGTCCTTCAGCCATGTAATAATGTAGTGAAAAGACAGCTGGCCATATGGGAAGCAAGAAGCAGGCCCTCAGCAAACACCAAATCTGCCTATGCCTTGATCTTGAAATATTCTAGCCTCCAGAATATAAACTTTTGATGTTTAAGCCACCCAGTCTGTTATTCTGTAGTAAAGCCAATGGACTAAGACACTTGCTCTTTACAAGGTGAAGGTGGGAGACTAGAACTGATGCCAGGGATCCCCCCACTCCCCAGCCCTCACAGAAGCAAAGCGAAAGTCTCTCAGTCACATCCGACTCCAGGCCAGAATACTGGAGTGCGTATCCTTTCCCTTTTCCAGAGGATCTTCCCAACACAGGTATTAAGCCCAGGTCTCCCACATTGCAGGTGGATTCTTGACCACCTGAGCCACAAGCAAATCCCATAGAAAAGACTGGAAATAATACACAAATTATAAAAATTCAAGAAGAGCCGAGAAGGACCTTCTAAGTAAAAAGGAAGTATATATGGGACACACAGGAGGCCAAATAGGACAGAGAGCTAGGACCAGACTTTTCCTAAAACAGAATCAAAACTGAGGGAAGGCAGGAGCAAGAGAGAGACAGAAAGGAGTGAGGAAGGTGACAGGATTCAAGGAAAGCAAACAAAGTACCAGAACTGGCAGAAGGGACCAGCTGGCACTGCCTGGCTCACCTTGCAGGTGGCGTGGTTGAGCATCTCCTGCCATGTGGGGTCCAGCCGGTTCTTGTCAGCCATGACGCCCTCTCAGCCACAAACACCATCTCCCGGGCAGCGTTGTGCATGCTCACAGCCCGCTCATACCGCAGTGCTGCCTTCTGTGTCTCCTGCTGGGCCTGGGAGGGAGGGTGGGAAGGACCTCAGGAAACTGAGCTGCAAAGACCCCTGGCTGCCCATGGAGACCCTCCCCGGGCAAGGACAAGAGAAGGAAGAAGGCCCACTGTAATGCTGGCTTCACCTCCCAAACAGCACTAAGGATAAGGGCTGAGGAAGCAAAATTCTACAAAGAATATGTTCCAAGGGTAAGCTAAGAGAAGAAATACATGTAGAAACAGAAGGATACTGCCAGTGGAGGGCAAAGCGTATAAAATCCAGCACTCTCCAAGGCTGCTGGACTTTTGCCCTAGGAAGAACAAAGAAAATTCCACACCTTTTAGTTGGAAGGTGGTTAGTTGATGGTTGAAACCATCAGCTCCAGTCCAGCAGATGAGCTGAATGAAATAACCAGACAACTGCTTGGAGATATTCATAACATAGTTACCAAACAAAATACTAGAAACAAACCTAAGTTTTCAGTTACAGGAAACTGGTTAAACAAATAATAGTTCATCTAACATAAGAAAATCTTAAGTTCCTAAAAGCAATGGCATGGATGGGTAATTCTTGACATGGAATCATGTCTTCAAATAATAAAGAGATAAAAACAGTACATGTGTGATTCCATTTTAGCAGGATATATTGTTAAAAAAAATTTTTTTAGAGATTATTTGTATTGTATTAATCATATTTTTATTTTCTATGTTTCATGATGTTTGGATATATTGGAGGTCTTGCTGGCCCTTCTAGGGCTGCCTAACTTCTAGAGACAGTGAACTACTCTGTGAGCACACTTTTTATATGCAAATCTACCAATCTGAAGCCCATCACCTCCTTTATCTAACTCTCTTAAGCCAGTATTTCCCCTGCTCTACTGGAGAAGGAAATGGCAACCCATTCCAGTATTCTTGCCTGGAGAATCCCATGGATGGAGAAGCTTAGTGGGCTACAGTCCATGGGATCGCAAAGAGTTGGACACAACTGAGCAACTTCACTCATTCACTCACTCCCCTGCTCTAAATCACTGAAAGGCTAGGTACCAGAAAACTAGAGACCTTCCCCATAGTCCAGAGCCTGCCTCTATTATTCAAACTGGCCAATCCTAAATTTGCTCAAAGCTGCCTACCCTGTCTTACCCACTCCTTCCCGTGAAAACGACGATAAAGGCTCTACAATAAAAGCTCTGAGATAAGCTTTCCCCTCACATTTTCTGTCTCCTCACCCACTCGGGTGCTTCCCCATGTAGTCCTGAATAATCTGACAGGGGTGCCATTGCCTTCTCCATCTATTCTCTTAGAAACTAAGTAATAAACTTTTTAAAGGCAGTTGTCTCTGTGTCTGTCACCTTACCATACTTGACTAAAACAACTTTCAGGTACAAAAATCACAAAACATGCATGTGGTTGGATCTGGAGAGACTCTGGTTCTATTTTTTTATAGTTACAAGTTACACTTACAGCCTTCCAATAGTGATCCCATATTATTTATATAAAGAAAAATTTAAAAAGAAGGAAATAGGGTAAAAGAGTGGAAAAGTAAGCAAAGAGAGCATGAACCAAAGGGGATACAAGAGGAAAAGATAACTAGAAAAGGTGCTCTGTCTCACACCCCATACAGAGGCCTGGCTCTGCATGCAACCCCCACCCCAGAACGTGGGTCAGCTGGCCGTACTTCCTTAGCCAGCCGCCGAGCTTCATAGTAGGGCCTGGCCTTCTCGATGCAGCTCCCTAAGTGGGAGCCCTGCGTGTTGAGCTTCCTTGCTGACTCCTGCAGGATCCTCCGGTAGGTGGTCCTGGCCTCCTGGCAAAAGAATAGGGACACAGGCAGAGAGAGGCATGTGCATGGGTCCTAACCCCTCTTGTTTTTCATACATGCCCCTTCCCCTGCCACTGTACTGAAAGAGGACAGAAAATGATGAAGCACTTCTGGAACCAGCCCAAGAGTGTGAGGGAAAGGAGCATCACTCACATCCAACTGCAGCTCCACTTGGTTGATTTCCTCACTGGCCTGGTTCAGATGCTCCAGCTCCTCCTGCCACAGAGAGGAAGAAAGTTAGAGCAGCAGAGGAAAGCAGCCTCATATAAACCAGGCAGGGCAGGAACATGGGTACAGAAGGAAAGCCCAGACAAGTAGGGAAGGGAAGAAATAGAACAGGTCACTGTCAAATGGCTTCTTGTCAGAGATCTAATAACATACAGCCTCTTGTAATCTTCACAATTCCACCTCTATATCATGCAGTAAATCCCCATTTTAAGGACAAGAGAATTGCGCTTCAGTATGGAAAACTCCTACGCACGCAACACAGTGGCATCAAGTCTGCTGCCATCAGACTGCTCCTCCTCCTCCTCCAGCCAGGAGTGTCCTCAGAGCTAATGGTCTCTGTCCCAGGCAAGGAGAAACCCCTGGGCCCTACTCACCCAGCATAGCTTTACTACATAATTATACACTCAGCACCATGAAACCTAGAATTTAGAGCACAAAGATGCAGCAGCTCAGAGCCCAACAGTCAGCAACAGGCCCTTGGTCATGTGAGGAGCCATAGGAGAGGAGGGCATGATAAGGGCTGGAAACCAACAGGAGAGCAGGTGACCAGGGCAGGCAGGTTGTCAGAAGAGAAGCCAGAGAGGCTGGGGCACAGGGACAGGATACTCGGACTTCTCCCAGTGGCAGGGGCAACCCCTTGGAGCTTGATGCCCCCGGTGGTTTAGGAAGGCAGACTTGGGCAATGTAGGGAAAGCTTGGAGGGGCCAGAGAGACAAAAGTGGAGGCTGTCTGTAGTACTCCAGGTGGGAAAGGAGAGGGCAGATCCCTGGGAAATCCAGGATGCAAAATCATTAGGACTTCATGAACAATTAAGGTCAAGATCAGGAAAGAATGCATGATTCAAGAGACCTCTAACTGCTTGGGCGGTGGTGACAGAACCCCAGGTCCCCACATAGTAGATCCTATGGCAAGGAGGGAGAGCCTCAGGAAGAAGTTCACCAGACACACTGGCCTGAACTCCTCACTGGCCCCACGCACTGGCAAAAGCAGCAAAAAACCACCCATGCGTCTCAGTGGCAGGGAGGGTGCTGGCCTGAGTATCCTCCCCTCCCCTTGGTCAAGTTCCTGGGGCCCAGGGAGCCAATGACACTCCCAAGGAAGAGCAGTGCCTAGAGAGATGCCTGGTGCTCAGCTCCAGAAGCCCTGGACAGGCCAGCAGCAGCCAGCCTGGTGTCTGCCTGCTGCCCATGACCACGCCCTACACTCCACCTGCACCTGGATGAGGAACGCTGCCATCACTGCTCCTGCATACTGCATTTGGCCCTTTCAGAAGCCCACTGTGTGATCCCCTTTTAGTCCTTTTACTTCTGTACCTCACCTCAAGCTCTAAAAGACTTGAGTCAGCAAGTAAGAATGCAAGAAATCAAGTTATGTGCTCTAATTACAGTATAAGATAGAACACAAAGGAGGAAACATACAACAAAACCAGGAACAATGATATGAAAATACGCATACTCACAACAATGCAGACTCTGCCTCAGAGAGGACCACAAACTTGTCTCTCAACTTTTCAGAACAGAGATATCTGACAGAAATATAACGTGAGCCTTATGCAGTATGTTTAGTTTTATAGAAG